>QRDG01002020.1:0-220626 GCA_012064385.1 Puccinellia tenuiflora | reverse complement strand
TTTTTTTTCCGAAAGTGTTAGATATCTTTGCTAGATTTTTTTTTTAGGTCTCGATATACAGAGCGACCAATTCGAGTTTGATTTCCAAACACTGAGACTGAGTTTTTTTGTGTAACTGGTAATCGGTTGCCGTGGTTGGCATTATTGAGCAATAATAGACTTTGTAGGCGATCTATAAGTTTGTCGGCTTTTGTGTGTTTTATTTTCCTTTGCCCGTTCACGAGCGAGGTGTGTGCTTTTCACCTATGTGTTTGTGCATGGTTGAGCTTTTCATCTTCATTTTTCTATTATTCATATTTTGTTTTGGAGGTGGGTTTTCTTGAGAGACAAAATGTGGTTTGCAATAGACATTTTAGCGGTTTCTAGATATATCTTTTATTTCTTAAAATGCAACTGGTTAGATTAGTTGTCTATTTTTATCAAATCTGAGTAACTAAAGAAAACCAGTTGCACATTTCTAAAGATTTGCGCAACTGGTTAGATTGTATACCCATTCTGTCAGAGCAACTAGCCAACCAGTTGTACATTCTAAATGATTTGTGTAATCGGTTTGCTTAGTTGCCTATTTCTGTCAATTTGTGCAACAAAGTAAACCAGTTGCACATTTCTAAATGATTTGTGCAACTGGTTAGATTAGTTGTCCATTTCTGTCAGTTTGTGCAACTAAATAACCCAGTTGCACATTTCTAAATGATTTGTGCAACTTTTGCTTGGTTGCCCACTTCCGTCAAATTTGTGCAACTAACCAACCAGTTGCGCATATCTAAATAATTTGTACAACTGGTTAGATTAGTTTACCCATTTACAAATTTGTACAACTAAGTAAGTCAGTACACATTTCTAAATGATTTGTGCAACCGGTTTGCTTAGTTGCTAATTTTGTCAAATTTGGTACTAACCAACCAGTTGCACATTTCAAAATGATTTGTGCAATTGGTTCGATTAGTTGCCATTTTTATCAGAATGCGCAACTAAGTAAAACCAGGTGCACATTTCTAAAGATTTGCGCAAATGGTTTGCTTAATTGCCCATTTCTAAAAATATTTGAGCAACTAAATAAACCAGTTGCACATTTCTAACAGATTTGTGCAACTGATTTGTTTAGTTGCCCCTTTCTGACAGATTTGAGCAACTAAGTAAACCAGTTGCACATTTCTAAAGGATTTGTACAACTAGTTAGATTAGTTGCGTATTTTTTGCAGTTGCATATTTCTAAATGATTTGTGTAACTGGTTGTTTTATTGTTGATTGAGGTGCATTTTACCAGAGTTCCATTTACTTTTTAAGTTGAACATTTTGTGCTCTCATTTTTTTCATTTCTTGTATTTATTCTTTGATTTGAATCCCTAACTATTTCCAGCTAAATATAATTTGCAAATTTCTCAAGAAATGTGCAACTAATTTTGTGACATAACTAATTTCTTGTAATAGCAATGTTTTAGGAAAACCATTGTGATCCTTAAAACAAAAGAGAAATCAAATACACTAGTACTAAACGCTAGTACTGAACATCTAGCATGTTAGTTTAGGCAACGCAAGAAAAAAAGCATATCAGCCGGTGTCGGGGATATGAACCCCGGATATCCCTAAGAGGTACCATTTCTTCAAGAACTGCAAGGGCCGGCTACAGCGTGCCGCCTGAAGCCCGCCGGATGAAGCAAGCCGCTTAGCCTACCCGGAGGCGGACGGCCGGCTAGAGCAGCCGGCCTCTACCAACCGACCAGTCCGTACTGGTAGGCCCAGATCGTCCAGCCCCTGTCGGACGTTACGGCTACAGTGTAATGATGAGATAGTACCAGCCGGCTCCAGAGTAGTGATGTCATAGGGGCAATCGTGTAATCTCCTTGTAACCTAGAAACCCTAACCAAAACCCTAGACGCTGCCTATATAAGGCGTGCATGGGCCTCCTGCGCGAGGCACGTCGAACAGGACACACAGATACGTAGATCATCGTCTTCCACCTCTAGCCGGCTGGACACTTCTAGCCGGCACCACCGCCATACAGCTCCAGGAGCAACCTTGTAGCTCGATCTGTGAACAATCAATAGAAACAAGAAGAGCAGGACGTAGGGGTGTTACCTCCACAAGGAGGGCCCCGAACCTGGGTAATTGACGTGTGTTTGCATGTTGGTTGCCCAATCCCGCGCGAGCATCCGATCGTCGCCTGCCCCACACTCTTTTCCATCTTTGATGGATATGCCGTGCTACCCACCACGACATTTGGCGCCCACCGTGGGGCTCGCGGCGAACGGAGTCACGTTCTGCGCGGGATCCCGGACTGTGGATGGTCGGCGGATCGTCTCCGGCCTCGTGCTCTCCATCGGCTCCGTCGGCTGCGTCCTCGACAACACCAACAGCTTCGCCGACGTGGACGTCGCCAGCGGAGGAGCGATCGTCACCCTTGGCGATTTCCACGTCTACGTCGCCGTCGCCGCTCAGGAGTACCCGGAGGTGGTCTACTCGAGCTTGGCTCCTTCGATCTTCGACGCCAGCACCTGCAACGACGACTCCGCCTTCGGCTACCTCAACTCCGGCGACGCGGACCGCGACGTCGCCAAGCTCAACGTCTACGCCGAGGTGCACATGGTCGAGCACGCGGCGGCAGGAGGCCCCGTCACCACCACCGTCCATGAAGCTGGCGAACCTTCACGCTACCAGCGCAACCTGGAGGCCGACTTCGAGCTGCTAAGCACCCCCATCGCGCCGAGTGCTGATCCAGTCAAGGCGGCGGCTGAACTCGAGAGGATGCGGCAGCAGATCTACGACAAGGCGCTAAATCTCGCGTCGACTCAGCGCCGGCTCAGCGCCACAATTCGCGAGTACAATTCTGCACACGGCATCGAGCAGGCGGACCGCAACGCGGAGAAGCTGAATGAAGTCAGGCGCAAAGGAGGAGATCTTGGTGGCGCCATGAACCGTGCCGGCCAGGCGCATGAGCTCACCGACCTCAGCTTCCCCGAGTACAGCTGTCCTACGCAAAACATGAGGGCGGCGGAAGCAGCAGCCGCCGAGCTACCCTATCTCCAAGGCGAAGAACTACGTCAACAGATGTGCCGGGTTCGGCAACTCATCAACACGGCCAACCGGCAGCAGCGGGAAACGGAGGCAACGGCGAGCAAGGGGCATCATGAGCCGCCTCCAGGCTACGATGCAGCCGGCAAGTCCAAGCAAGGTGCAGAGGCGTCGTCCACGAGCCGCGGAAGGGCGAAGGACAAGCAACCACGAGTTCATCGCGAGGGGAGCGCGAGCTCGCATCCTCGTGATCACGGCCGTGATCCGGCTGGACGACGCGAAGACGGCAACCGGAGCGAGCCTCGAGCCGGACGGAACGTCAAGGAGCGAGTCGGCCACAAGGTCACCATCGACGAACGCCTGGGGCCGCTAGGACCTGAAACCAGCGACGACGCACGCCACCGCATCGACGTGCTCAAGCTGTCAAGCATCATCGAGGAAGAGGACATCGCTGCTCATCGCTGTTTCGGACCCCGCATCCGGAGCGAGCGATTCCCGAAGGGATTCACTCTCCCCAGGGACACACCCAAGTACAACGGCACCGCGAAGCCGGAAGACTGGCTCGCCGACTACGTCACGGCGGTCAACATCGCAGGCGGCAACAAGCGGGTGGCCGTGCGCTACGTGCCGCTCATGCTCCAGGGATCGGCACGGACTTGGCTCAACAGCCTTCCGAAGGAGAGCGTCAACAGCTGGCTGGACTTCGAGGAGGTGTTCAACCGCAATTTCACCGGCACCTACTTGCGCCCTGGCAACGCACAGCTGCTCGCGCTGTGCAAGCAGAAGGACGGCGAGTCGGACCGAGCTTACCTCACCCGGTGGACAAGCCTTCGCAACTCCTGCGAGGGAGTACTCGAGCTCCAAGCCGTCCAGTACTTCATCCAAGGGTGCCGAGATCAGACGCTGCTCAAGCACCGGCTCCTGAGGAAGAGCCCGAAGACCATGGCGGAGCTCATGGCAATCGCCGACGAGTACGCCACCGCCGACGCGGGCATGACCAACCCAATCCGACTCGACGAAGCCGGACGAATCATCACGACGGAGCCGGCTGCACGTCGCAGCCGGACGGAGAACCAAGACGGAGGAAAATCGACCCGGCGTGACTCCGACGCGGCCGGCAAGCGCAAGTCTGCAGACGACCGTGTCGAGTCCAAGGTCGTCGCTACGACCGAAGGAAGGCCGGCAGGAGGCTTCGACAACCGCCGCATGAGAACGAGCGGCGACATGCGCCGGACAAGGGCGAGGAACAACTACGACTACATGCTCGATCAACCATGCCGGAACCATGGCGACCGGCCAGCAAACCACACCGTCAGGCAATGCACTCTCGGACGCCCGAGGCCGCCACCGTACGAGCGGCGAAACCCGCCTCGGGATGAAGCCAGACGGGACGATCGAGGACGCGACGACAGACGACGCGAAGACAGGGATCGCGATGATCGCCAACGCGAAGAAGAAAGGGAGCGCCTTCCGGATCCGCCTCCAAGGGGTCCAGACGGCTACCAGAATCCGGATGCCGCCTACATCGTATTCGTCAGCGAGCGCGACGACAAGCGAAGCCGGCGCGAACGGTTCAAGGAAGTAAACGCGGTGGTTCCACCCGTCCCCCAGTACCTCAACTGGTCGCAGGAGCCGATCACGTGGGATCGCCGCGACCACCCGGAACTGATGCCCAACCCAGGCGGCTATGCTCTGGTCCTGGAGCCCATGATCATCTCCCCCACCAAGCGCGCTTGCACCTTCTCACGCGTCCTCATCGACGGAGGCAGCAGCATCAACATCCTCTACCGCGACACGTTGGAGAAGCTGGGCGTCTCCGAGTCCAGCTTGACGCCGAGCCGGACGGTCTTCCACGGTATCGTGCCGGGGCGAGCCGGATCGTCCATGGGCCTCATTCGGCTGGACGTCCTATTCGGCACCAAGAACAACCATCGCCGTGAGACCATCTCCTTCGAGGTGGTCGACCACTCCAGCGCCTACCACGCCATCCTCGGGCGGCCGGCGCTCGCCAAGTTCATGGCGGTACCCCACTACGCCTACCTCAAGATGAAGCTACCAGGCCCACGCGGGATCATCACCGTCGCCGGAGACTATAAACGCTCCATCGCGTGCGCCTCCGACAGCGCAAAGGTGGCCGAGACCATGGTCTGCAATGAGGAGATGAAGCAATTCAAGCGCAAGGCTAGCGAGGAAAAGCTGGAGATCCCGGGAGTCGGCCAAGCCGGCTGGCGAGTCGAACTTCCAGGCGGCCCGGGACACAAAGAAGATCTACTTCGACGACAGCGACAAGTCCAAGTTCGTCTCCGTGGGGGCGAGCCTGGACCCCAAATAGGAAAGCGCGCTCGTCGAGTTCCTCCGTGAGAACCGGGACATCTTCGCGTGGTCCCCCAAGGACATGCCTGGTGTGCCGAGGGAACTCGCCGAGCACTCTCTTCACGTCCGACCGGATGCCAAGCCGGTAAAGCAATCCCTGCGACGCTTCGCGGAAGGAAGAAGACAGCTCATAGGAGAAGAGATAGCCCGGCTACTCGCGGCCGGGTTCATCAAAGAAGTGCAACACACGGAGTGGCTAGCCAATCCGGTGATGGTGGAAAAGAAGAACAAGAAGTGGCGGATGTGTATCGACTACACCCACCTCAACAAGGCTTGTCCTAAGGACCCCTTCGCATTGCCGCGCATCGACCAAGTGATCGACTCCACGGCCGGCTGCGACCTCCTCTCCCTCCTCGACGCCTACTCCGGCTACCACCAAATTCCGCTGAACCCGGACGACCAGCTCAAGACCGCCTTCATCACCCCATACGGCCCGTACTGCTACACCACCATGCCGTTCGGCTTGAAGAACGCGGGAGCAACATACCAGCGCTGCATGCAGAAATGCCTGCACGACCAAATCGGTCGCAACGCGCACGCCTACGTCGACGACGTCGTCATCAAGACCAAGGAGAAGCATACCCTCCTCCTCGATCTCAAGGAAACCTTCGACAACCTCCGCCGCTTCCAGATGAAGCTCAACCCGGAGAAATGCGTGTTCGGCGTTCCAGCCGGACAGCTACTCGGCTACCTTGTGTCGGCACGAGGGATCGAGGCCAACCCGGAAAAAATCGCCGCCATCGACAACATGCGACAGCCGAGAAGCGTCAAGGACATCCAGAAGTTTGCCGGGTGCCTAGCTTCTCTTAGCCGTTTCATCAGCCGGCTCGGGGAGAAGGCTCTCCCGCTCTACCACTTACTGAAGAAAACGGACAAGTTCGTCTGGAGCGACGCGGCCGACGCCGCCTTCAAGGAACTCAAGCGGGCAATGACTACCACCCCAGTCCTAGCACCGCCGACTCCAAAGGAGCCCATGCTCATGTACATCGCCGCCTCCAACCGAGTCGTCAGCGTGGTCCTAGTAGTGGAACGAGACGAACCCGGCAAGCAGCGGCCGGTTCAGCGGCCAGTCTACTACCTCAGCGAGGTGCTCTCGCAGTCAAAGCAAAACTACCCGCATTACCAGAAGCTCGTATACGGCGTGTACATGGCAACGAAGAAGCTGAAGCATTACTTTCAAGAGCACCCGATCAAAGTGATAAGCGACGCACCGCTTGCCGAGATCATAGGCAACAAGGATGCAACCGGCAGAGTTGCGAAATGGGCGATCAACCTGACGGCGCACGGAGTCGAGTACGACAAGAGAACAGCGATCAAGTCGCAGGAGCTGGCGGACTTCCTCGCCGACTGGACGGAGACGGACCACGTACCGCCGCCACCCGGCTCCGGCGAGCATTGGCTCATGCATTTTGATGGATCCAAAAGATACTGGGGACTCGGCGCCGGAATCGTCCTCACCTCACCCAAGGGGGGCCGACTCGAATACGTTCTACAGATCCACTTCACGGCGTCCAACAACGTAGCCGAGTATGAAGCTCTCGCACACGGTCCTCAAGCTCGCCAAGGCCATGAACATCAAGCGAATCCTCTGCTACGGCGACTCCGACTTGGTGGTCCAGCAGACCACTGGTCATTGGGACGCCAAGGACCCCAACATGGCCGCCTACCGCTTCTTCGTCCAGCAGCTCGCGGGATGCTTCGAAGGATGCGAGTTCCACCACATCCACCGCTCCAACAACGAAGCGGCCGACACCCTGGCGAACATTGGCTCTCTCCGCGAGGAAATCCCACCCGGCGTCGCCCTCGAGAAGCTCTACAAACCATCCATCACGCCGTGTCCCGGCTCCGATTCCATCCGGATGCCGCCTGACACGGAGTCGGCTGGGCCGGCTCCAGGCGAGACGGAGCCCGTCGAGGTCCTCGTCATCGAAGCGGCTCCACCATGGACCCAACCCTTCCTCGCCTACCTCGCCAACAACGAGCTCCCGGCGGACGAGCTCATCGCTAGGCAAATCAAACGCCGGGCAAGTGCTTACACCATCATCAACAACGAGCTATACAAGCGCAGCGTATCCGGAATGTTCCAACGTTGCGTGAGCCAAGAAGAAGGAAACAGGATCCTCAAGGAGATCCATCAAGGCGAATGCGGCCATCACGCATCCTCAAGGGCAATTGTGGCTAAGGCGTTCAGGCACGGGTTCTACTGGCCGACTGCGTTGGCAGACGCGAACCAGCTGGTCCGACTCTGCAACGGCTGCCAACGATTTGCAACGCAGAAGCACACGCCGGCTTCGGCACTCAAGACAATTCCCATCACCTGGCCGTTTGCCGTCTGGGGACTCGACATGGTGGGACCACTGAGGAGATCCAGTGGAGGCATGACACACCTGCTGGTAGCGGTCGACAAGTTCACAAAATGGATTGAAGCCAAGCCGATCAAGAAACTGGATGGACCAACAGCGGTCAAGTTCTTCAAAAGCATCATCTACCGCTTCGGCTATCCCAACAGCATCATCACGGACAACGGGACAAACTTCGTCAAGGGAGAATTCGCCAAGTTCTGCGGCAGGACCGGCATCCGGCTCGACGTGGCCTCCGTCGCACACCCGCAGTCGAACGGGCAAGTCGAGCGAGCAAACGGCCTCATCCTATCCGGCATCAAGCCTCGGCTGCTCGAACCGCTCGAGCGGGCAGCCGGCGCGTGGGAAGAAGAGTTGCCTTCTGTCCTCTGGAGCCTAAGGACGACGCCGAATCGCTCAACCGGCTTCACCCCCTTCTTCCTCGTCCACGGAGCTGAAGCCGTCATGCCAACGGACATCGAGCACGACGCGCCCCGGATCGTGCTGTACACGGAAGCGCAAGCTAAGCAAGCCTACGAAGACGGCATGGACCTGCTCGAGGAAGCACGCCAACTTGCCGAATCAAGGTCGGCGATGTACCAGCAACAGCTACGCAACTACCACAGCCGGCGCATCAAGAACGTCCACTTTCGTGAAGGCGACCTCGTGCTCCGACTCATCCAAGACACCAAAAACATGCACAAGTTGTCATCACCATGGGAAGGACCATTCATCGTCAGCAAAGCACTCATCAACGATGCCTACTACCTCATCGACGCCCGCGAGCACAAGAAGGACACGATGGACAAGGAAGGCGATGAAACGGAAAGGCCATGGAACGCGGCACTCTTGCGTCGATTCTACACTTGAGAAAGTACAATGTATGTATCACCTATGCTATCAATAAAAGAAGCGAGAATGATGAACACATGAGCAGTTTTTCGCAACTTTTTCTGCATTTTCTAACCGGCTCATCCGGCAACCGGCAAGCTTGCCTTTAGCGGCCGTGTAGCGTGACTAACCCCTAAACGGCTAACTCTTCGAATCCGGTTAAGGCCGGCAAGAGAACAAGCTGGAGGGGGCCAACAACGTGAAAAACGCATAAAGGGAAGTCCTGCCGGCTGAAATAACTTTCTTCTGCAAACTCGGCCAAGCCGGCAGTCGGCAACCGCTTCTCCGAATACGGACGATTAACTACACAATGCTAAACGGCTAACTCTTCGGATCCGGTTAAGGCCGGCAAGAGAATAAGCTGGAGGCGGAGTGTATGCGAAAGACGTAAGAAGTAGAAGTCGTTACCGGCTGAGAAAACTCTGGCCTAACAAACCGAATCCTAGCGTTGAAGTAGTGTGCATGATCCCGCTAGACGGTGAAGTGCACACGAACGGCGACGGGAAAGGCTACAGGCGAGTGTGAAATGGAGTTAAGTACAATAAAATTATACTCTAATGATCATAACAGCAAACTAATCGCTTCGACATCTCATTTCACACGCGGAAACGCCGCCAACCGGCTTCGAGAGCCCAAGCCGGACACAGGCACGACAAACAGGAAATGGAAATTGCACACAAGCAAAAGTACAGGAACAAAAGCACTGGAATTAAACAAGGTCTTACAGATGGAAGCTGGATAATAAAACAAAAGAGGGAGGTCCACAGGCGGACTCTCCCCGCACAACTACAAGGCGGAGCCGGCAGAGCTCCCTAAGCGGCAGCCTTCGCCTTCCCGGATCCGCCTATCTTCTTGCCGGCCCAATGCTTGATGCAGAGAGTGCCGTCGAACACCTTCACGAAGAAGACGCCCTTGTCACGTCGGAGGCGGAAGCAGAGGATGAAGCCGGCTTCGAGCTCGTAGAAGTCGGCGAACTCGTCCCAGCCCCTGACGAACTCCACCCGGTTGACGACAGCATTGCCAACCACCTGGGAGGTGAACCGGACGGTTGCATCCCACGGACCCTGGGAGGCACCCTCACGGAAGAGCTTGAACTTGAAGTGGCCAGCGCCTGGCAGCGCGTCGGCGAGGGCGTCGGGAAGCCTCTGCACTGGCCCAGTAACTGGCGAGTGCAGGATCAGGAGGAACTCCCCGATGGGGAACACACTCCAGGCCGGGCGCCGCGGGTTCTCCAGCGAGTCGGAAGAAGCGGAAGACAGCTCCGCGCTCTCTTCCTCGACGTCGGCGATGGCGGACGGAGCGTATTTCGGAATCGGGTCGAAGCCCGGAGGTGGAAGAACAGGAGTGGCTTCCTCCTCGCTCGACGTGCCGTCAAGAACGAGGAGTTGCTTGCCACGACCGGCGACGATGCTGATGCCGCCACCGGCGGCACCCGCACTCCTCACACCAGCACGGCCGCCGCCCTTGACGCGGCCAGCAATGCTACCAGTGGCAGCGGAGGCGACTGCCGTCCCCCGCCCACGGCCGCCGCTCTTGGGGGGACGACCGCGAGGACGCTTCGCCGGAGGCGCAGCGGGGGTCTCCTCGGCGACAGCGTCCATGGGCTCAGATTTCACCATGGCTGAGACGCGCAAGGAAATGAGACGAGGAAGGCGAAGAGGAAGCAAAGAGGCGCGAATGAAGGAGGAGGAAGAAAACGGTCAAGATTTATAGCACAAACAAGGGACAACGTGGGAGACCCAACCGTCGCCCACGATCCCACGATCTACACGTGGCGACGAAACAGTTGACGGGACCCTTCAGTAACTGCAACCGGGTCCACGCGCGGAAGCCAAGGAGACAAGCCGCAAGCCGGCAAAAGATACCCGGGGGCTGCGCACCCGCCAAGGCGGCTGCCCAGACCCGGACGAATATAAAAATCACCCCGAGTCACGGACTCGGGGGCTGCGAAGCCGCAAGCCGGCAAAAGATACCCGGGGGCTGCGCACCCGCCAAGGCGGCTGCCCAGACCCGGACGAATATAAAAATCACCCCGAGTCACGGACTCGGGGGCTGCGAAGCCGTCAGCCGGCAAAAGATACCCGGGGGCTGCGCACCCGCCAAGGCGGCTGCCCAGACCCGGACGAATATAAAAATCACCCCGAGTCACGGACTCGGGGGCTGCGAAGCCGCAAGCCGGCAAAAGATACCCGGGGGCTGCGCAGCCGCAAGCCGGCTGCCCAGACCCGGACGAATATAAAAATCACCCCGAGTCATGGACTCGGGGGCTGCGAAGCCGTCAGCCGGCAAAAGATTCCCGGGGGCTGCGCAGCCGGCAAGCCGGCTCCGCAGACCCGGACGTATATCTAAATCACCCCAAGTCATGGACTCGGGGGCTGCACGATATAACGACGACAGAAGATAAGCGATAAGCAGGAAACGTGAAATTTCGACCCGGATTGATGCTCAAACCGGCCCAAAATTCGGGGGCTAGGGATGGTGATAATCACCACCAAAAACAAGCACGAATTATAGCACAAAGGCCCAGCAGTCACAGAGGAAACGACACTCACGATAACAAACCATGGCAGGAAGCAGAATAGCAAATTTTTACATAATGACCTTCAAAGTGTACCAAGACAACAACATGGTTAATGTGGCAGGACAGTTGACGGCACAGAATAACAATTACACCCGGCATACCGGGGAGGCAAGCAAATCAGATGGTGGCGGCGTCAGTAGCGGCAGCAGCGTCGCCGGCTCCAGCATCTTCAGTCGGCTTCGGCGTCGAGGATGGCTCGGCAGGTACCAGCGTCGTCAATTCAACCGCCTCGGCAATCCGCTTGGAAGCCTCGGCAATTTCTGGTCGCAAGCTCGCGAAGGACGTCCCGACGCGGAAGCCGTCCATCAGCCTGCTCGTCTGCAGACCTGGGTACCATGACTTCACCACGGCTAGGGCCATATCGGTACCTCCACGCGCCGCCATCTCCACTTGATCGTTGATGCCGACAGGCGCTCCTTCGAGCCGGGCACATAGGTCGTGGAGAGCAGCCGGCAAGGGAGTGTCCGGCCACAGATTCTCAAGCACGCCTTCTGCCGCCTCCTTCAGCCGCCTGAATTCCTGGCCGAATCGCAGGAGGCGGGAAGCGGTAGTTGGAGCAGATCCGGCAGCGGCACCAGAAGATTCCGGCCGAGAGCGAGCCGAGGCAGCGTCTTGTTGGAGTTGCGCATCCACCTCGGGATAGAGGCCTGCAGTTCAAACCAGTAAGGCCGAGTAGAAGACTTAAGGCAAGAAACCAAGGAGAAAGGAGACCTCACTTACCGAGGATTAGCTCGTTTACGCCCTCAACCTCCTTGACCAGGCCGCTCACCAGCTGCTCATGCTCAAGCTCGCGAGCCTTGGCCTCCCGGACGATCTCGTCGGTATGCTCGACGGAAGCTTTCAGTTGATCCTTCAGCTTGGCCGCGTCCCCGCGGAGAGATTCGACCTCGCTCTGCCTCCGACGCTCGGCCTCCCGCAGCTTCGCCGCCTCCTCGCCCAGCCGGACGACCTCGAGGCGGCGCTCTTCTAATGCCTTCTCCGCCGCTTGGAGATCGGCCTTGGACGAGGCCAAGGCGGCGTCCTTTTCCTTCAGTTGCTTCTCCAAGCCGGCGCGTGAAGTGGAGTCACCTGTAGAGATCAAGTCACCGTCAAGCCAAGACATGCAAGAGAAAAGGGCAGAACGGCAAGACAAAGTGCGGAAAGAAAAAGGGAGCCAAACCTTTGGCCGCCTCAAGCTCCCGCTTGAGCAATGTCGCCTCCTTATTCGCCGCGGCAAGGCCTTGCTCCATGGAGGAGCAGAGCAATGACACGTTGGCCAAGTTCTCCCTGGCCACCCGCTCCGCCAGTTCGGCGAGGGGAAATTTTCCCGACGCGTCGGGCCGAGCCGGCACCGGTCCGGAGTACGTCGGAGAAGACACCAAGGTCGATTGGCGAGGGCCGGGGAGCAAGGCCGTCGCTTCCGCGATGGCCTTATCCTTGGCTGTCACGGCCACAGTCAACGAAGGAGTGGGGAAGGCGGTATACCCAGCCCCGACGCCGGGCTGGGGAACCACCTGGAAGGCACCCACAGGCGCCTCGGCGTCTCCACCTGAAGCCGGAGGGTTGAAGTCGACTACAATGGGGGCCGCCTCCGCCAGCACTCGGCTGGCCGCCTCCATCGTCTTCGCCTCCGAAGGCGGATCAGCCGCCTCCGCCGGCACTCGGCTGGCCGCCTCCGTCGTTTTCGCCTCTGAAGGCGGATCGGCCGCCCGCGCCGCGGGGACCTCGGTGACAGGCACCGAAGTCGACTCCTTTACAGCGACGACTGCCGTCTCCGCTATAGGGAGTGGTGCCCTACGAAACAAGGAAGGCGTCACCGACGAGTGCAAGTCGCGAAGATTTCCACCACAAGACAAGGACTTACCCGACGACCGAGCCCAGCACCTTGGCCGCCCTCCTCTTCGTCCGCTTTGGCGGGGGGGGAGGCACGGCGTCGGACGGGCGCTTCACGCCTCCGGAAGGCACATCGCCGCCTTTCGCCGGGACGACAGGGTCCTCGACCGGCCGCTCCGTGCGAGCCGGCACCACCTTGGCCCCGGCAGAGGCCTTTGCGGAATCGCCGGCTTCCGTGCCCGCTGCCGCCTTCTCCTCGGCCGCCTGGGCAGCCGCTGGTTGCCTTGCAGCCGCCTGGGCATCCATCGACGCCCGGATCGAGTCCGCCTGCGCCAGCTCCGCGTAAATAGCCTTCTCCATATCATCAATACCCGAGTCATAGCCAAGAACGAAAGGAGGAGAAAGATTAACCACCTGGGCGCGGGTCTTGCCGGCGGCGGGTTCGGTCCTCTCCGCGTCCGCCGCCTTCGTTTCCCTCCTCGTCCTCCCTCGAGGCCAGAAGCTGCTCCACAGTAAAATCAGCATCAGATGCTCCTAAGGCTAAGACTGCCTGCGCCGACTGAGCGTAAAACTCCTTCTCCAAGTCATCCGGATTCGAATCGTAAATGAAATCACCACCCAAAGCAAGACCAATCACCTCATTGTTGGCCCCGTCAGTCTGGGCCTCCTCCTCCGTCATCTTGGCGTCAACCTCAGCCCGGACCTCGGCCATGACCTCGTCCGCCCTGGCCTCGGTCTCAGACGTCTCCGCCCTCGTTCTTCCGGCTGGCGACAGGCCGCCTGTGGTAGGCCGGGAAGACGTCGTAGCCCGCTTCTTGGCGGAGTGCACGCCTCGTTTCTCAAATGCGCCCTTCCGCTTGGGCGGCGCATTCGCATCGACGTCGGCGGCCGACTTCGACCGCCTCTCCTTCACGATCCGCCGGGGGAGGACCACCTTCTTCCGCGCCGCCGCCTCCAACTCCTTGGTCCGGCGGGTGGATATCGCCGGCTTGGAGGCTGGCACGGAGGAAGAACCCTCTGAGTCCGGTTCAGAGCCAGTGGAGAGATCTACTACGACACGCGCAACATCGTCAGCCTGCCCGGCGACCCCGGGCCCAGAAGACTTACCACGGGACGACGAAACCGGAGGCGGATCGTCATGCTCGAGGTCCTCGTCCCGGTAGGCGGCCGAGTCGGAGTCGGCACCGGTAGCAGGGCCGGGCTCGTTGCAGTCCGGGCGGCGTCATCATCGCCCCCATCGTCGCCGCCGGCATCAGCACCTCTACCCGACGACTCGGTGGTGTCGCCGTGAGTTCCTGTGACGACACGAGCATCGCCGCCGGATCCGCCTCCAGCGGCGGTGCCCGCATCACCACCCGCCGCCTGCTCCTCGGCGGCGCTGTCCTCCTCCAGCATGGCCGTCTGCGCCGCAGAAAGGGGACCCTGGACATCAGGCTCGAAGACTACTTCAAAATCTTCCACCATCTGGACCTCACAAAGCTACCCGGCAAGCCGGCTAGTTCAGGCGGCAGCCGGAAAGGGGAATCGGAAACAAAATGAGAAAGGAAAAAGTTCACCTCAGGAGCGCGGTCCGAGCGGTCGAGGGGATCAAGCCCAAAGTCCCAATCATCCTCAAGCCTGTCGGTGATGAGACGGGAAACCCACGCGCTTAATCCCTCCTGCGTCGGGATGTTCAAGGAAGCTCGAGTAGGATCCCGGACGCCGGAGTAGAAGCACATCTTGTGCGAGCGCTCCTGCAGCGGAAACATCCGCCTGGTCGTCCAGGCCATGGTCAGGTCCCTGGACGTCAAGCCGTCCGCCACCAGCTTCTCCAGGCGGGTGAACAGGGTGGCCTGTAGATCCTCGTCGACTACCGGCTTCCGACTCCAGGACCTGTCCGCCGGACGCGTATTGGCGAAGGCGGGGAGTTTGATCCGGTTAGCCTCGGTGGCGTTCTTGACATAGAAGTATGTATTCTGCCACTTCTTGATGGACTCGGGCAAATGGATCTTGGGGAACGGCGTGTTCTTCGCGCTGATGGAGACGCCGCCGCAGTCCCGTGGCAGCCCAGCGGACACCTGGGACCGCAAGAAGAAGAACATCCCGAAGAGCTCCATACTGGGCCAGATGCCCAAATACGCTTCGCACAGTGTGACGAAGCAGGACAACTGCGTGATGCAGTTTGCCCCTAGGTGGTGAGGCTGCAGCCCGTAAAAATGCAGAAACTCGTTGAAGAACGAGCTGATGGGGAGTCCCAACCCCCGTTCCACATGCGTGTAGAACATGACAAACTCATCCGGTTTGGGGCTCGGTGAGATCTCTCCAGGGGGAGGGGCGCGAGCCTCCACATCGCCGCTCTTCCCCATGGACCCGTTCCGGTGAAGCTTCAGAAGAAATTTGTTGTCGATGGTGGAACCCATCCAGGCACCCGTGCTCGCCATTGAAGTTCTGTTGCCCGTGGTGGAAGAAGCGGAAGCGAGAAGTGACGAGACGGAGAAATCGGCAAGAAGCAAGGAAAGCGAGAATTGGCGAGGAAGACGAAGCGGGAGAGAGGAGCGAAAAGTTCCGAGCCTTCCCCCTCTTTTCCCCTTTAAAAGCGGGGCAGGCGGAACCGCGCCGTTCCATGCGCCACGTGGGGCGCGAGCAGGCCACGACCGTCCGCAGACGATCCCACTAACAAGCAGTTGCCACAGACGATCCGGTCCACCGGAGACCGACGCGACGTGCCCCTGACATCGGGCAGAGCGCAACCGTCA
Source organism: Puccinellia tenuiflora (assembly GCA_012064385.1). Taxonomy (NCBI): domain Eukaryota; kingdom Viridiplantae; phylum Streptophyta; class Magnoliopsida; order Poales; family Poaceae; genus Puccinellia; species Puccinellia tenuiflora. Next base: position 204,883 of record QRDG01002020.1, on the reverse strand, counting down.
CGACCAAGCGGCGAAACGTGGCTGACGCGTGCCACGACCCACGACTCCCAAGACATCCAGACTACCGGAGACCGGCTACCCCAAGCCGGACGAACCGCCTCCGGCCACCGTCACCTTATCCGGCGAACTTCAAGCCGGACAACTTCAACTACAACGACAAACAAAACATTGAAGCTCGAGAAGTCTACCCGGCAAGCCGGCAAGACTCCACGATCTCGGGGGCTAGTGTCGGGGATATGAACCCCGGATATCCCTAAGAGGACCATTTCTTCAAGAACTGCAAGGGCCGGCTACAGCGTGCCGCCTGAAGCCCGCCGGATGAAGCAAGCCGCTTAGCCTACCCGGAGGCGGACGGCCGGCTAGAGCAGCCGGCCTCTACCAACCGACCAGTCCGTACTGGTAGGCCCAGATCGTCCAGCTCCTGTCGGACGTTACAGCTACAGTGTAATGATGAGATAGTACCAGCCGGCTCCAGAGTAGTGATGTCATAGGGGCAATCGTGTAATCTCCTTGTAACCTAGAAACCCTAACCAAAACCCTAGACGCTGCCTATATAAGGCGTGCATGGGCCTCCTGCGCGAGGCACGTCGAACAGGACACACAGATACGTAGATCATCGTCTTCCACCTCTAGCCGGCTGGACACTTCTAGCCGGCACCACCGCCATACAGCTCCAGGAGCAACCTTGTAGCTCGATCTGTGAACAATCAATAGAAACAAGAAGAGCAGGACGTAGGGGTGTTACCTCCACAAGGAGGGCCCCGAACCTGGGTAATTGACGTGTGTTTGCATGTTGGTTGCCCAATCCCGCGCGAGCATCCGATCGTCGCCTGCCCCATACTCTTTTCCGTCTTTGATGGATATGCCGTGCTACCCACCACGACACGTAGGGTCACACACTTAACGCTCCGATGTAGCTAGGGTTAGCAATGAGATAATTGATGGAATGAACGAATGGTGATTCGAAGTCTCGGATGAGATCCTAGACATCAGGAGGAGTTCCGGAAGAGTCCGGAGAATAAGATTCATATAAGGAAAGTGTTTTTCGGAGGTATCAGAAAAGTTCCGGAATTTTTTGGAAGGGTTCCGGATTTTTCTGGAAGGTTCTAGAAGTGTCTAGAAGTGGGGCCCACCTGGGTGTGGACCCACATGGGCCAATGTGGTGGTGCAGCAGCCAACTTGGGCCAGCCGCACCAGCCCACATGGGCCAATCCGGCCACAATAAGGAGAAGGGGGCAAACCCTAAAAGGGGGTGCCTTGGGGGGCAAGCCTCCCCTTGGCTGCCGGCCCTAGAAGGGAGGTGCCTTGGGGGGCCCACCAAGGAGGCACTCAAGGCCAAGGATCAAGACTGGCAGATGGGCCCCCCCATCTGCCCCATGGCGTCCCGACGCGTGTGACATCGACAACCAAGGCCAAGAACTCAGGGACCCTCCGGGCCCCCCTCGACCCGGAAGCAAGCACGGAGGTCTTGGGGACCCCACGCCCGGCAGGAGGCCAGGCTCATTCCTGGGAGTCAACCTCCACCGCGGCAAGAGGATAAGCTTGCCAGATCTGGCTGGAAGCTCCTAGAATACTTGGGCGCCAAGAAGATGGAGGCGCCAAGAGGGGGCAGAGGCGGAAAAGCTGTCAGCCTCTGTTCGCCCTCTCAGGAAAAGGTGGCCGATCCCACCTGCCCCCTCTGAGAAGAATACTTGGACGAGAGGAGGCCACGTCGCCTCCTAAAGAGAACCCGGAGGGGTTTTCCCGCCAAAACCCCTCCGGCCCCAAGGGTGCACCTGTGGTATCCCCTTAGCCTATAAAAGGAGGACCGAGGCACCCAAAGGAGGACAGGTCCAGAAGGGAAGGAGGCTAGGCTAGATAGCGCACAAGTCCCTGAGTAGCTTAGGCGAGAGGTGATCTCCTCAGGGTCAGGATCTGCTCGTCTTCCACCTCTAGCCAACACCTCCCGGGTTCTCACCCGCGACCACCCTTGTAAAGCTACACCATGATACACCTCTCAATCCAGACATGCAGGAGTAGGGTTGTTAGCCTCCGGGCGGCACGAACCTGGGTAAACTCCTTGTGTCTCTGTGATGCTTTCTAGTACGTAGATCTCGAACGTCGAAGGGAAGCCCCCGGGTGGAAGAAGTTCTTCGGCCTCCTCTGCGCCCCATACCGAACCTAAAAAGGGGGTATCCTTTACTCCCGGTGTCCGTGATCCAAGACATGACATCTGGTGCGCCAGGTAGGGGGCGCCAGTGCTGAGTTCTTCTTCGCCGACTTCGAGTTCTTCGTCGGCATCTTCCTCAAGTTCTTCGTGTTCGTGTTCTTCGTCGAGATCTTCCTCGAGCTCTTCATCGACTTCGAGATCTTCAAGGAGGTCTGCGTCAAGTTCTTCGTCGACCATGGCGCCAAAGAAGAGGCCCGACGTCCAGATGTCAAAGGCGGCCTCCCCTGCGCGCTCTCAGGCTACCGGCGAGCATCGCGCTGCTGCGGCAAACCGGGCTTCTCCTCCTCCACCTCCGAAGAAGGACGCTCTGGGCGGGGCAGGCGGCCCAACCCAGGGCGGTGAAGATGGTGGCGTAGAGAAGAGCATGGGCGGCAACACCGGCAAGGACTTCTCTGCCGGACAAAAGAGCGAGGGTACCCGCGCTGGCAAGGGTCAGCAGGGCACCAAGAGCATGTCCTGCACTCTCCTCTCGGACGACGCACATGCCCGTCACGACGCCCTCGTCACCGCCAAGGCTCTGATCCAGTTTCCACCCAGCACCGACAACCCCAAGGTCTACCAGGAGTGGCGGACCCGAGTGGAGGAACTCCTCCACTTCGCCGACGGCGGTCCCAGGTGTGAGCCCGTTCATGCCCCCACCGTCGACAGCCCCAGAGCCAAGGGAGCAGAGGCGCGAGAACCCCGGGACCCTCCCTGGGGGGATCGCCCAGGTGAAGCCGTGCCTCCTCAAGCAAACCCTCCCACGGCGAGTCGGGTGAACCGCAATGGCGGCCCGACCATCTCCATTGGTTCGTCCTCCACGCGCAACGTGGACCCGCGCAACGACCTCAACAACCGTCTCCACGAGGATGCACGCACCCACATCGAGCATCGTCGAGAGCGTCATCGGCGGGAAGATCGGGATGACGACATCGCCGAGGGATGCCTCGCCCTTTCCCCCGAGTTTCGCCAGGCCACCTGGCCCAAGAAGTTCAAGATCGACGTCCTCCACTACGATGGCACCACCAACCCCCGGGACTTCCTGCAGTTGTACTCGCTGGCTGCAGTGGTTGCCGGGGCCGACGAAGTCATGATGGCCAATTGGTTCCCATTGGCCCTGAAGGGAGACGCTCAGTCATGGCTTCTCAACCTCCCCAAGTGCTCCATCCGATCCTGGCGGGCAAGCGCCCAGGAGTTCCCAGCGACCTGCATGACTTCAAGCAGCTTCCGGGTGAAACTCTCCACAAGTTCATCCAACACTTTACCCAAAAGATGAACACCATCCCCAGCATCAAGCAGGAGCTGGTGATTCAGTCCTTCCACACCAACGTTCGACATACCCGGATGCGCGAGAAGTTGAGCACTCATTGCATTGAGACTACCCGTGAGCTATGGGAGCTTGCGGACCGCTGCGCCCGCGCAGAGGAGGGGGTCAGAGTTCCCGAGGAGGAGGAACCCGAGGACAAGGCCACCCCCGCCAAGAGCAAGAAGCGGGACTCCGGTCCCGACAAGCGTGTCTTCGTCACCGAGCCTCTCCCCAAGAAGGTCAAGCCGACCTCGAATTCTGAGGGGGATGAAGATCCATGGTGCCATGTCCACCCCGACGGCAATCACCTGCTCAAGGACTACCGTCAAGTGAACGGCCTTGCCGCGCGCACGCAACGTCAAGGAGGCGGGACCGGCCCAGGTGCCTGCTTCAACTGCGGACTTCACGAGCACTACTCCCGGAACTGTCCCACCGGTCGCCAAGGCGGTGGCGGCCGGGGATGGGGACGGGGTGGAGGACGTGGAGGAGGGCGCGGTGGTCAAGGCAGACGAGGGCCAAACAACGTGGAGTTCGCCAACAACGGGGACGCTCCGGTTCCTCAGGACGGCAACAACGGACAATTCCAAGAAGTCAATGGCGTCGTCGGGTGCATTCACGGGGGAGCCTCCCTGCCTCCCTCCAACAGCGCCGGCAAGAGACTCGTCCGGGAGCTGAACGCGGTCGCCCCGGCGCCGTCAAAGCCCCTGGAGTGGTCTAACCAGGTCATCTCCTTCGACCCGGAAGATCACCCTGACAACACCGTCGGGGTAGGGACACTGCCCTTGGTGGTGTCGCCCATCATCCACAACTTCAAGGTCACCAAGATGCTGGTCGACGGAGGCTCCAGCCTCAATCTGCTGACAGCAAAGGTCCTGGCCACTTTGCAAATCCCTTTCTCCCGCCTGCAAGACACCGGCGTGTTCCAAGGCGTGAACGGGAACATCACACAACCTCTGGGGAAGATCTCTCTTCCGGTCACGTTTGGTGGCCCCGAGAACTTCCGCACCGAGGAGATCGTCTTCGACATCGCCGACACGCCGCTCGCCTACAACGGCATACTCGGCCGACCCGCGCTGGCCAAGTTCATGGCCATCTCCCATTTCGCCTACAACATGATGAAAATCCCGGTGGCTTGGGGGGTGATCAGGATCAAGGCCGACATCAACAACGCCATATACTATGTACAGAAGCTGAACCAGACGGTGGCCGCGACGGCGGACACCCGACAAGACATGCACGACACTGGTGCTGATGCTGCTCTCGGGGGCAAAGGAAACCCCGGGGGCTCGGCGCCCGCGGCCTCCAAGAGGGCGCCATTTCGCGGCAACCCGCATATGATCAAGAAGGTGGCGCTCACGAGTGACGGCTCTCGCACCGTCACCATCGGCGCCCACCTCACCGACAAATAGGAAAGCGCGCTTGTCGCCTTCCTTCGGGAAAATTCTGACGTCTTTGCATGGGAAGCGTCGGGTTTTCCCGGTGTACCGAGGGAGGTGATCGAGCACAAGCTGGTGGTAAATGCGGACGCCCGCCCCGTGAAGCAAGTTCTGCAGAAGCAGAGCAAGGAAAAGTTGGAGTTCATCGTCTCCGAGACCGACAAGCTACTAGAAGCCGGCGTCATCAAGGTGGTGCCTCATCCCACCTAGGTAGCCAACCCAGTGGTGGTGCCAAAGCCAAACTTCTCCAAGCTGCGACTCTGCGTCGACTTCACAGACCTGAATAAGGCCTACCCCAAGGACCCATTCCCTCTGTCGCGCATCGATCAGATCGTGGACTCTACAGCCGGTTGCGAGTCACTGTGTTTCCTGGATGCCTTCTCCGGGTACCACCAGATCTTGATGGCGGTCGAGGACCAGGAGAAGACGGCCTTCATCACCCCCAGGGGCTGCTACTTGCTACACCCGGATGCCTTTCGGCCTCCGGAACGCCGGCGCTACCTTCCAGCACGTGATGCAAGCGTGCCTTGGGTCCCAGCTGGGCCGCAATGTTGAAGCCTACATCGACGACATCATGGTCAAGCCGAGGTTCCAGGACTCTCTTGTCCTGGACCGGCACGAGACTTTCGACAGCCTCCACCGGGTCAACTTCAAGCTCAACCTCGACAAGTGCGTGTTCGGGGTCCCATCCGGCAAGCTGTTGGGTTTCCTGATCTCCCACCGGGGGATCGAGGCGAATCCCGACAAGATCAAGGCCATCGAACGAATGGAAGCGCCCCGGCGAGTCAAGGACGTGCAACGCCTCAATGGGTGCATCACGGCACTCGGGCGCTTCATCTCAAGGCTTGGAGAGCATCTTTGCCGTTCTTCAAGTTGCTCAAGAAATTGGGCCCCGTGGAGTGGAACCCCGAGGCTGAGGAAGCTCTCCAATCTCTCAAGAGTTACCTCGCCATGCCACCCGTCCTCGTGGCCCCAAAGGAAAAGGAGCCCCTGCTGCTGTACATCGCGGCCACCAACCAGGTGGTCAACGCCGTGCTGGTGGCCGAGCGCGACGCATCTCCAAAGAAGCCAAGCAAGGGCAAGCGTCCCGGGGACCCGTTCCTGGGGGGCAGATAAGCAAGAAGGGGCGGCCAGGTGTTCAGGGGTCCGAGGACCCCAACACCCCGCCCCCTCCCATCATCATCGAGCCATACGGTGAGGATGAAGAAATGCACTCCAAGGCGACGCGGCCGGGGGCTACTTCAACAACACCCCGGAGCGCCGAGGACGTGGAAGACGTCGAACCCGTCAAGGGATCGGCGACCCGCAAGGTGCAGCACCCGGTCTACTTCGTCAGCTCAGTGCTGCGCGACGCCCGGGAGCGGTATCCCATGATGCAGAAGCTACTGCTAGCGATCCTCATCGCCTCCCGCAAGATGAGGCCATCCTTCGAGGGGCACCCAATCACGGTGGTGTCCAAGCACAACCTGAGGGGTCCTCTGGAGAACCCACTGGCCACCGGATGCATCTTGGCGTGGGCCATGGAACTCCAGGGTTTCAGGCTCAAGTTCGAGCACACGGACAACATAAAGAGCCAAGCGCTGGCTGACTTCACAGCTGAGTGGACCGAGACGGCGATCGACAACCTGGAGGAGGAGACGAGCCTTCCCGGAAAGGAAGATCCCGACACCTGGACCATGCACTTCGACGGCTCCTACACCAAGGGACAAGGAGGTGCCGGGGTCGTCCTCACGTCACCAACTGGTGACCGCCTGAAATACGTCGTCCAAATGCCCTACCAAGGACACATCTCCAACAACACGAAGGAGTACGAAGGTCTGCTCGCGGGACTTCGTGCTGCCATCAGCCTCGGCATCGGCAAGATCATCGTCAAGGGTGACTCTCAGCTGGTCATCAAGCAAGTCAACAAAGAGTACGCCTGTCCTCAGATGGCGCCGTACGTCAAAGAAGTGTGGAAACTTCAGCGGCGCTTCAGTAGCTTCAGAGCTGCTTATGTGCCGCGGGAGGAAAACACATCGGCGGATGAGCTATCACAACTGGCGTCCAAGCGAGAACCGGTACCTCCCGGGGTCTACATCGAGGTGCTCAAGCAACCTTCAGTCTCTCCCGAGAGGCTGAAGCCAAGTTCTTCAGCGACAAAGGAGGCTGGCAACCCTTCTACATCGACAACACGGGTAGCCAGCCCGGAAGCTCAAGACCCGGCAGTGCCCGCGTCCGAAGAAGCTCTGCTTCCTTCTGGCCAAGGGGTACTGCTGGTGGAACGGACCCACCCGCCATGGGCCCAGGACATCATCAAGTACATGGTGGAGCACGTCCTTCCGGAGGACGACCACGAAGCCGAGCAAGTGGCCCGACGGGCAAAGCTCTACATCCTAATCGACGGCGAGCTCTACCGGCGGCGCGAAAATGGAGTCAAGCTACGGTGCATATCGCAAGAACAAGGCCGAGAACTACTGAGGGACATACACGAAGGGATATGTTCAAGTCATGTGGCTTCAAGATCTTTGGCGGGGAAGGTTTTCCGCCAAGGGTTCTATTGGCCAGCGGTACTTCATGACGCGGAGCAGCTAGTCAAGACCTACGAAGCTTGCCAGTACTACGCCAAGAACACGCACCAGCCAGCTCAAGCATTGCAGCCGATACCAATCTCCTGGCCGTTCGCGGTCTGGGGGCTGGACATCATCGGCAAGATACCAAAGTCTATGGGAGGTCATGAGTACCTATTCGTGGCAATCGACAAGTTCACAAAGTGGGTGGAAGCAATGCCAGGTCCACGTCAGACAGCTCAGGCTGCCATCAAGTTCATCAAAGGAATCGTCTACCGATTCGGAGTACCAAACAGAATCATCACCGACAATGGCACTCAGTTCACAAGCAAAGCCTTCCTCAACTTCTGCGAAGAAATGGGCATCAAGGTGTGTTTCACCTCGGTATCCTACCCAAGAAGCAACAGGCAAGTAGAGCGAGCAAATGCAGAAGTTCTCAAGGGATTGAGGACCAAAGCCTTTGACAAGCTGGAGAACAAGGGAAAAAACTGGATTAATCACCTGCCAAGCGTACTGTGGTCACTCAGAACAACACCAAGCAGAGCCACTGGAGAGACACCCTTCTTCCTTGTCTATGGAGCAGAAGCTGTCCTGCCATCAGAACTCAAGTACGGATCACCCCGGGTGCTTGCATATGATGAAAACACGCAAGAAGAGCGAAGGATCGATGACATAAACCTGCTGGAAGAGAGTAGGTGCCGGGCCTCCTTACGGTCAGCTCGGTACCAGCAAGGACTCCGCCGATACCACAGTCGTCATGTTCCCTCGCGGGAGCTGCAACCCGGAGATATGGTACTCCGCAAGAGGAAAAGCATGCAAGGCCTGAACAAAATGTCATCGAAGTGGGAAGGACCCTTCCGGGTGACACATACTGTAACGCCCCGACCCCGGAATTATACAGAGAGGCTATGTATTCGACACAACCATCAATGTATAAAACAAAAATCGAGACTTGTGGAACAGAACTGGCACAAAGCATGACTATACGACACAAAACATTTATATAGCAACTCATATAACGAGGAGAAATACAAATATCACAAGGCAAAAGGATCACAGATCCTACAATTCAACAAGCGGAAGCGAAGTAGCGTTGTCTAATACAACAAGAAGCAAATTATGGCCTAAGAGGCCTACAGATAAACATCACCCAAGCCAGCTTGTTCCACGGTCCCAAGCTGCCACCTGGGAACCCCAGAATAGTAGTCGACGTCAACGAAGAACCCACCTAGTTGCTCGGTGTCGTCCTCCTCTGAAATACAAAATCATAGAGGCAGCAAAGAGAGACTGAGTACGATGTACTCGCAAGTTTAGTAGGGCGATATAGGCCCCATGACTGACGGAGGCTCTAAAGCTGTTTATGTATTTCTTTTGCATAAAGCTAAATTTTAATAGACCGAAATATAAAATGACACATGGCATTCGTCTACTCAGAATATTTTGATAAAGGGGTAAGAGAGTAACATTTTCATCTTCGGTTCTCGGCGAACCTACTTGCAACCAACACCACTCATCTCACACAAAGGCACTCCCTCGACTCCCCTCGAGGAAATGAACCTTTATCTCAAGTTGATTATGCAACCTTTAGCTGCCATATCAATTAGGTTAACGTTGTCTATGATCTTATATCCGATACCAAGATTGTCCATAACCGTGGACACGGCTTTTCGAAAAGATTATCCCTGCAGGGGTGTACTAATTTACCCATTGGTACCGTCCGGCTCACCTAGTTGGCCCTCTTCCGGGGAAGGCCGGCAAGCGGGCGCGGTTAAACCTTTACCTCACGTGAGAATATCCAAGGGTCATCTGTGGCCACAGGACAGGCTTAGCGCTCCCAGCGCCCTGCCCCATCGCCACGTCCTAAACACAAATCCTCATCAACATCACCTTTTCACTCACACGCAAATGGAAAACCGAACTAGAGGACCCTTGGATACGCCCGCACAAGTTATTCAGTTAGTAAGGCGCCCATACACCCACCAATGGCAGCACGCTCGTCTTGGTTCAAGAGGTAAAGAACTCGCACCTAGGGGCTAGAGTGAGGCAAAACACCATCCCCGATGGCAACTCACCCAAGCCTACTTAGCATTTTAATTAAGCACCACACATATCCACCAAGTCCGCATCATTCCATCTTCAACAACAATTATGGAAATACACAACGGACACAACTAGTATTGCAACTAAGCATGTCTAAGCATGGATAAGCATATAACCAACAATTATAATTCGTATCCGGCCAACACATCAACACTAGGGTTCATAGGTAGGGATACATGTGATTGGCTCGGGGAAGAGACATGCATTCATAGGATTCTATATATTTACCAAAAGAGGCATTTGAACCGCATGCAATATTCTGGTGGATAAAATAATTTGATAAAATCATAGGATGCTAAATGCCAAGAAGGTTAGGTTATCTCTTGCCTTGCTGCCCGGTAGTGAAGTAGTGCTCTTCGGGGTAAGTAGAGAGACCCTCGACTCCGGAATCTATCGATACCCAAAAGAAATACAAAGCACACATAAATCACACGAACTCAAAATGCAATGCTCAATCACATGATGTCATGTCCAATTGATGCAACCATATTATTATATAAATTAGAAGCAAATTTAAAAGAGGAGCCAAATAATTAGTTCACTTATTCGGAACCAACCCCATATTCATCTTAGTGGCCACATTCTTCATAAATTCTTGAATTATTAGAGAAGTGGTCAAATATGCATGAACATGACATGAAAGGATAGGTTTCGTTCTTCCGATCGTTTCGGTAATTTATTTGTAATTTGCGGAGCACCGATGAAAGAATAGCAAAATTAATTAAATAAAAGAATTTAACTCCTTTAATCAAATTATGAATAACACTGAATAAAAGTTTGTGCTCATGACATGATAAGTGTAAGGGTTGATAGCATTTGACATGTTGATCACTTTGATATTTAATTCATAATTTTTGGACAATTATTTAATAAGTTATGAATTTCCCAATTTGGGGTATTAAATAACCCATTTTAGGAATTCTTAAATACCCAAAATAATATAAATCCAAAAGGAGGTTACAAAGATTTCAAGTGGTAGAGTTTGTTTTTCTGAACATTTTGATATTTTATTTGCTATTTTTGGAGCAATATTTAATTAGTTACTAATTATTTGATTTTGTTTAGCTCCAAAAAAGAAAAAGCAAACAAAAACCAGGGAGGCCGGCCAGGCCGGTGCAGGCCGGCCATTATGTCCGGGCCACAGCCCGAGAGGCCCCGGCCACTGGGCCGGCCCATATGGCCGGGCAGGGACCCGAGAGGCCCCGGCCTCGTGGCCGGTCAGGCCGGGGCCAGGCCGGGCGCGCGTGGTGCGGTGGACGGCGACGGTGTTCGACAGTGAACGCGGCCGGCGGCGACCAGGATGTGGCGGCGCCCCGTGGTTGCGCGAGTGCGACAAAAACGCGCGGTTGCGGGGCCGATGCGGTGCGTGTGCTTGCGGGAGCAGGGAAAAGGCCGGAGGTCGTGCGCGTGCTCAGAGCAAGGTCGCGGCGAACGGCCGGCGGCCTCCGCGCGGAAGCGGAGATGCAGAGGGGGAGGAGTCGAGTAAGGATGTCCAAACAGGACGGCGAACTCACCACAGACACGTAGGGCTGCTCGGAGGCGAAGGGGACGGCCGGTAGCGACGGCAATCGTGCCGGTCGGCCGCCGGACCGGGAGGAGGGAGACGTCGGCGGCGGCTCGATTCGGGCTCCCTAGCCCGATTCCTTCGGCGGGGAGACGCAACTCGGCGAGGCGGAGATGATGGCGGCGACGGCTTGGCTCGGGTGGCCGGAGTCGTCGGCGAGGTGCGGCACACGGCGACGGAACGGCGTCGGTCTCGGGAGCGTGCCACGGTTCGATCTCGATCCGGGAAACGGGGAGCTGGGGGGGAAGAGAGAGAGGGGGCAGGTGGGCGTCGGTGAGGTCCACATGACCTCCAGGGAAGCGAGGGGGCGACGGCCGCTTCCGCGGCATGGCGCCAGTGCGCCATGGCGCACAGAGAGAAGAGAGGGAGAGAGAGAGACTGACAGTGGGACCCACTGTCAGTGATTTAAACATTCTTGCATTTTTCTGTTTTTCCCTTTTTGGTTCAGCAACTTCAGTGAATTAAAAGAGGCACTAAAACATGTTTATAAAATCTGGGAAAAATCACATAGGCCCCAGTTAAGCTGTTAAACTTCCACAAAAATTGGTGAGGTCAAATAAAATGTTTTGACCCACTTTTGTTCATAGTTTTAGAATAGGGTAAATTGGAGCAATTTCCAAAAATGCATTTAAATGGGGCATTTTAACAATTCCAAAAATCATGAAAATTTTCATGGAGGCTCTCACAATCATAAGGAGACTCCCCATGATTTTATTTTGAATTTTTGGTAAGCCTAACTTGGCTCCAAAAATAGAAATTGAATTCAGCCAAAATTCAAATCCCAGGTCATTTCTTATTTGACCAAAACTGAAGAGTGAGAAATTGTTATACAACAAAATGGGAACTTCCTAAACAATTTGGAAGTTCATTTAGTTGGTTTCCAAGATGTCATTGCAATTGGTTGGAGGTTTTGGGGAAGGTTGACTCCCATTTCAACTTGTTGCTAAAGGTAGTTTGGAAGGCCAAAAATGCATATGGATGCTATGATGCAAACAAGGAAACAAAAGTGGAAAAATTCTTCGTATTTTTCGTTACCAAGTTAGGGCTGTTACAATTCTACCCCCCTTACAGGAATCTCGTCCCGAGATTCTAGGCTTGAGTGAAAAAGGCGGGGTATTCCTGACGAAGACTAGTTTCTCGCTCCCATGTGGCTTCCTCCTCGGAATGGTTGGACCATTGAACCTTGAGGAACTTGATGGACTTGTTGCGGGTTTTCCTTTCCGCTTCATCCAAGATGCGGATAGGATGCTCGCGATAGGTCAAGTCCTCCTGAATATCCAATGCCTCATGATCAACCCCACGGATTGGATCCTTGAAGCACCGGCGGAGTTGGGAAACATGGAACACATCATGCACATCCGGGAAATTTGAGGGTAGCTCAAGTTGATAGGAGAGATCTCCTCGCTTGGCTAGGATGGTGAAAGGGCCAACATAGCGAGGTGCCAATTTGCCCTTGATTCCGAAACGACGAACGCCTCGGAGAGGAGAGACTCGAAGATAGGCCTTGTCACCAATTTCATAGTGGACCTCTTGATGGTGCTTGTCATAATAGCTTTTCTGACGGGATTGAGCGGCCTTGAGGTTTTCTCGAATGACACGGACTTTTTCTTCGGCTTCATTGATCACATCAGGACCGAAGAGTGACCTCTCCCCGGTTTCAGACCAATTGAGAGGAGTCCGGCATTTTCTCCCATAAAGGACCTCAAAGGGAGCCATTTGCAAACTGGCTTGATAGCTATTGTTATAGGAGAACTCGGCGAGAGGGAGGTACTTTTCCCAACTCTTGCCGAAGGAGATGACACAAGCCCGAAGCATGTCCTCAAGGACTTGGTTTACTCTTTCAGTTTGACCGTCTGTTTGAGGATGATAGGCGGTGCTGAAATTGAGACGGGTTCCAAGAGCCTCTTGGAAACTTTGCCAAAACTTGGACGTAAATAAGCTTCCACGGTCGGAGATAATCCTCAAAGGAACCCCGTGCAAGGGAACAATACGGGCCATATATAGCTCCGCCAATTTAGCTGCATTGACGTCCTCCCGAACCGGAAGGAAATGGGCAACCTTTGACAGTCTGTCGATGATGACCCAAATAGCATTGTTGCCCTTTTGTGACTTTGGAAAACCGGTGATGAAATCCATACCAATCTCATCCCATTTCCATTCGGGAACGGCTATGGGGCGGAGTGTACCAGCTGGCTTTTGATGTTCAGCTTTCACCCGGCGACAGACGTCGCATTCAGCAACAAACTCGGCGATCTCGCGCTTCATGCAAGACCACCAGAATTGAGGGCGCAGATCTTGATACATTTTAGTGCTACCCGGATGAATAGAGATGGGTGACTCATGAGCTTCAGAGAGTATCAATTCCCTCACATTTCCACTCTTGGGCACCACTAGGCGGTCACCGAAATAGACCACACCATTGTCATCAACCAAGAAACAATTGGCCTTTCCATTTGCGATCTTTTCTTTGATCTCGAGGATTTCAGGATCATTGTGTTGGGCGGCCTTGATATCATCCTCGAGAGTGGACTTGATCTCAAGGTTAGCTAGAAAACCCGAAGGAACAATTTCCAGATTCAACTTGGCAAATTCCTCGTGGAGAGCCGGTTGTGCCTTCTCAACCATCACGGTATTGCAATAGGCTTTGCGGCTCAGAGCATCCGCCACGACATTCGCCTTGCCGGGCTGATAGTTGAGGGTCACATCATAGTCCTTTATCAATTCCAGCCATCTCCTCTGCCTCAAATTCAGATCCGGCTGGGTGAATAGATACTTCAGACTTTGATGGTCGGAGTAGATCTCGCAACGGTTGCCCAATAGGTAGGGCCTCCATTGCTTCAGAGCATGTACCACGGCGGCAAGCTCCAAATCATGAGTTGGATAATTTTGTTCGTGTGGCTTGAGTTGGCGGGAAGCATATGCGACCACATGGCCCTCTTGCATCAAGACACATCCCAAACCTTGGAGAGATGCATCGCAATAGACGACAAAGTCCTTGGCGGTGTCAGGAAGGACAAGCACTGGAGTGGTGGTGAGCTTGACCTTGAGGGTTCGGAAACTCTCCTCAGCCTTGTCTGACCACACAAATGGTTTGCCTTTCTTGAGGAGTTCAGTCAGCGCCTTTGCTATCTTGGAGAAGCCCTCAATGAATCGACGGTAATAACCCGCCAATCCAAGGAAGCTGCGGATATCCTTGACGGATTTGGGAGTTGGCCAATCCAGGATTGCCTGAATCTTGTCTGGTATCACCGCTACTCCGGCAGAGGACACCACATGACCGAGAAAGATGAGTTCCTTCAGCCAAAACTCACATTTAGAGAACTTGGCATATAGACGGTGGTCTCGAAGCTTGGTCAAAACTAGCCGAAGGTGTTCAGCATGTTCGTCTTCGGTCTTGGAGTACACAAGGATGTCATCAATGTAAATGATGACAAACTTGTCAAGGTACTCGTGGAAGATGGAGTTCATCAGCCTCATGAATGTAGCCGGAGCATTTGTGAGGCCGAAAGACATGACGGTGTACTCATATAACCCATAGCGGGTAGTGAAAGCCGTCTTCGGAATATCCTCCTTTCGGATTTTTATTTGATGGTAGCCTGACCTCAAATCCATCTTGGAGAACACCATTGCTCCAGCCAGTTGATCGAACAAGTCGGTTATTCGAGGAATTGGGTACTTGTTCTTGATGGTCACCGCATTGAGAGGGCGGTAGTCAACGACCAGACGAGGAATATTTGTATCCCTCTTCTTGACGAAGATAACCGGGCAGCCCCAAGGCGAGCTACTCGACCGGATGAATTCTTTCTCCAGCAGCTCATCAAGCTGCTTCTTCAATTCAGCAAGCTCTTCCGTTGGCATACGGTAGGGAGTCTTGGAAACTGGGGCGGTTCCCGGAACCAACTCAATCACAAACTCCACGCTGCGATCGGGTGGCATGCCGGGCAATTCCTCCGGAAACACATCGGGGAAATCACACACCACCGCGACTTCAGATATATCAGGCGGGACGATTCCTTCCAGGAAATATAGACTGATCTCCGGTGAAAGAGGAGTGGCTGCGGAAGGAGTTGCAGAAGTTGGGGACCAGTAACGCACTTCCCCATACCTTGGGTGGAACACCGTGACAGTCTTGGCAGCACAATCCAGGTTGGCCTGATATTTCACTAGGCAATCCATGCCCAGGATAACATCGATACCCTCTGACCTCAGGGCTATCAATGAGAACGGAAAAGGGACTGACCCTATGGCTATTTGAACATCGGGAGATATCCAATTGGTACGCCAACTAGAGCCGGGTGTCTTGACCACTAACGGGGGATCCATCATCACAAACGGTATTTGATGGTTGTGTGCATATGATATGGATATGAACGAATGCGAAGCTCCAGAATCAAATAACACTGAAGCTGGATAAGTATTGATTTGAAGCGTACCCATGAGAACTCCGGGGTCCTCCTCGACGCCTTCAGCCGAGACGTGGTTCAGGCGGCCACGGCTGACGGTGGTAGCCTTGGCGGCTGGGGTAGAGGGTGCTGGTGCAGGTGCTGAGGGAGCCGGTGCCTTCTGGGGACACTCCCTGGAGTAGTGCCCCGGCTGGCCACAAGCGAAGCAAGTGAGCCCCGGTGGTGCAGGAAGTCGAGGTCGAAAACCGCCTCCAGCCGCACCCAAGGTCGAAGTAGCTGGGCGAGGCGGAGGTGGCAGGTACCCGGTGGGCTTCGGCGCGAAGGGCGCCTTTGGCACGGCGCTGAAAGGCACGAAGACCTTGCGCTTCTTGCCCTCCGAGGAGGAGCTCTGGTGGTCGGTGGAAACTGGCCTCTTAGAAGCCTCTAGCTCCTTCCTACCTTGCTCCATGGTGAGAGCCTGGTTGTAGAGCTCTTGGTAGGAGGTGAACTTGAAGGGTAGGAGCTCGTATCGAAGGCGAGGTGCGAGCCCCTTGCGGAAGAGGTATTGCTTGTCCTCATCATTCGTCACGTCCCGAGGGGCGTAACGGGAGAGGTGGTTGAACTCCCGTCCATAGGACTGGACGTCCATGCGTCCCTGGGTTAGGTCCAGGAACTCCCGCCTCTTGAGCTCGAGGATGGGCTTGGGGATGTACGCTGCACGGAAGGCGGTGCGGAACTCCTCCCAAGTGACAACATGGCCCGCGGCGACCATGGCCACGTGGCTCTCCCACCAGGAGCCGGCGGCTCCTTCCAGGAGGTAGGTGGCGAAGTTGACATGCTCCGCCGCCGGAACGTGAAGAGCGGCGAACTTGCGCTCGATAGCCCGAAGCCAATCATCCGCATCAAGCGGCTCCTTAGCCTCGGAGAAAGTGGGAGGTTGGGACCGCAAGAACTGGTTGAGAGTGGTGCAGTCCGTGTTCCTCCTGGCCCCTTGCTGGACCAGCTGCTCGAGCAACCGCTCATTGCGCAGACGGTTTTGCTCGATAGCCATCATCACCTCCGCCATTGAGGGTGGCGGCGGTGGGTCAGGGCTGCTATGTTCCCCACGACGGGTAGGAGCCATTCTGAAGAATTGGAACAACGACAAGTTAGTAACCAATTCTGACAGTTAAGATAGATCATTGGTTGCTCCCAGATATAGATATTCAAGAAACAATAAACACCAAAGACAGATTTTAGGCAACCACGGTGACATCACGTCATCGTGGCGATATCAAACGGATATAACGGACTCGAGGCATAACTGGACGGTAAGAACCCCAACCCCGAGAACCTAAACATCGACACCAAGCATAAAACAAATAGAGGTAAGAATCAGAGTAGAGCGAGTTGGATGAGAAGCAAAAAGAATCCTAAGAAGGTTTTCACAACTCATTTTTAGGTTGAAAATACTTTTCACTAGACTCGACATCGACCAAAGGAAAGGGTTTCCTACAGGCAGTCCTGCTCTGATACCAACTTGTAGCGCCCCGACCCCGGAATTATACAGAGAGGCTATGTAGTCAACACAACCATCAATGTATAAAACAAAGATCGAGACTTGTGGAACAGAACTGGCACAAAGCATGACTCTACGACACAAAACATTTATATAGCAACTCATATAACGAGAAGAATACAAATATTACAAACAAAAGGATCACAGATCCATCCATTCAACAAGCGGAAGCGGGTAGTGTTGTCTAACAACAAGAAGCAAAATATGGCCTAAGAGGCCTACAATAAACATCATCCCAGCCAGCTTGTTCCACGGTCCCAAGCTGCCACCTGGGAACCCCAGACTAGTAGTCGACGTCAACGAAGAACCCACCTAGCTGCTCGGTGTCGTCCTCCTCTGAAATACAAAATCATAGAGGCAACAAAGAGAGACTGAGTACGATGTACTCGCAAGTTTAGTAGGGCGATATAGGCCCAATGACTGACGGAGGCTCTAAAGCTGTTTATGTATTTCTTTTGCATAAAGCTAATTTTAATAAACCGAAATACAAAGTGACACATGGCATTCGTCTACTCAGAATATTTTTATAAAGGGGTAAGAGAGTAACACTTTCATCTTCGGTTCTCAGCGAACCTACTTGCAACCATCACCACTCATCTCACACAAAGGCACTCCCTCGACTCACCCTCGAGGAAATGAACCTTTATCTCATGTTTATTATGCAACCTCTAGCTGCCATATCAATTAGGTTAACGTTGTCTATGATCTTATATCCGATACCAAGATTGTCCATAACCGTGGACACGGCTTTTCGAAAAGATTATCCCTGCAGGGGTGTACTAATTTACCCATTGGTACCGTCCGGCTCACCTGAGTGGCCCTCTTCCGGGGAAGGCCGGCAAGCGGGCGCGGTTAAACCTTTACCTCACGTGAGAATATCCAAGAGTCATCTGTGGCCATAGGACAAGTTCAACGCTCCCAGCGCCCTGCCCCATCGCCACGTCCTAAACACAAAATCCTCATCAACATCATCTTTCCACTCACACGCAAATGGAAAACCGAACTAGAGGACCCTTGGATACGCCCGCACAAGTTATTCAGTTAGTAAGGCGCCCATACACCCACCAATGGCAGCACGCTCGTCTTGGTTCAAGAGGTAAAGAACTCGCACCTAGGGGCTAGAGTGAGGCAAAACACCATCCCCGATGGCAACTCACCCAAGCCTACTTAGCATTTTAATTAAGCACCACACATATCCACCAAGTCCGCATCATTCCATCTTCAACAACAATTATGGAAATAAACAACGGACACAACTAGTATTGCAACTAAGCATGTCTAAGCATGGATAAGCATATAACCAACAATTATAATTCGTATCCGGCCAACACATCAACACTAGGGTTCATAGGTAGGGATACATGTGATTGGCTCGGGGAAGAGACATGCATTCATAGGATTCTATATATTTACCAAAAGAGACATTTGAACCGCATGCAATATTCTGGTGGATAAAATAATTTGATAAAATCATAGGATGCTAAATGCCAAGAAGGTTAGGTTATCTCTTGCCTTGCTGCCCGGTAGTGAAGTAGTGCTCTTCGGGGTAAGTAGAGAGACCCTCGACTCCGGAATCTATCGATACCCAAAAGAAATACAAAGCACACATAAATCACACGAACTCAAAATGCAATGCTCAATCACATGATGTCATGTCCAATTGATGCAACCATATTATTATATAAATTAGAAGCAAATTTAAAAGAGGAGCCAAATAATTAGTTCACTTATTCGGAACCAACCCCATATTCATCTTAGTGGCCACATTCTTCATAAATTCTTGAATTATTAGAGAAGTGGTCAAATATGCATGAACATGACATGAAAGGATAGGTTTCGTTCTTCCGATCGTTTCGGTAATTTATTTGTAATTTGCGGAGCACCGATGAATGAATAGCAAAATTAATTAAATAAAAGAATTTAACTCATTTAATCAAATTATGAATAACACTGAATAAAAGTTTGTGATCATGACATGATAAGTGTAAGGTTTGATAGCATTTGACATGTTGATCACTTTGATATTTAATTCATAATTTTTGGACAATTATTTAATAAGTTATGAATTTCCCAATTTGGGGTATTAAATAACCCATTTTAGGAATTCTTAAATACCCAAAATAATATAAATCCAAAAGGAGGTTACAAAGATTTCAAGTGGTAGAGTTTGTTTTTCTGAACATTTTGATATTTTATTTGCTATTTTTGGAGCAATATTTAATTAGTTACTAATTATTTGATTTTGTTTAGCTCCAAAAAAGAAAAAGCAAACAAAACCAGGGAGGCCGGCCAGGCCGGTGCAGGCCGGCCATTATGTCCGGGCCACAGCCCGAGAGGCCCCGGCCACTGGGCCAGGCTGGGCGCGCGTGGTGCGGTGGACGGCGACGGTGTTCGACAGTGAACGCGGCCGGCGGCGACCAGGATGTGGCGGCGCCCCGTGGTTGCGCGAGTGCGACAAAAACGCGCGGTTGCGGGGCCGATGCGGTGCGTGTGCTTGCGGGAGCAGGGAAAAAGCCGGAGGTCGTGCGCGTGCTCGGCAGAGCAAGGTCGCGGCGAACGGCCGGCGGCCTCCGCGCGGAAGCGGAGATGCAGAGGGGGAGGAGTCGAGTAAGGATGTCCAACAGGACGGCGAACTCACCACGGACACGTAGGGCTGCTCGGAGGCGAAGGGGACGGCCGGTAGCGACGGCAATCGTGCCGGTCGGCCGCCGGACCGGGAGGAGGGAGACGTCGGCGGCGGCTCGATTCGGGCTCCCTAGCCCGATTCCTTCGGCGGGGAGACGCAACTCGGCGAGGCGGAGATGATGGCGGCGACGGCTTGGCTCGGGGTGGCCGGAGTCGTCGGCGAGGTGCGGCACACGGCGACGGAACGGCGTCGGTCTCGGGAGCGTGCCACGGTTCGATCTCGATCCGGGAAACGGGGAGCTGGGGGGGAAGAGAGAGAGGGGGCAGGTGGGCGTCGGTGAGGTCCACATGACCTCCAGGGAAGCGAGGGGGCGACGGCCGCTTCCGCGGCATGGCGCCAGTGCGCCATGGCGCACAGAGAGAAGAGAGGGAGAGAGAGAGACTGACAGTGGGACCCACTGTCAGTGATTTAAACATTCTTGCATTTTTCTGTTTTTCCCTTTTTTTGTTCAGCAACTTCAGTGAATTAAAAGAGGCACTAAAACATGTTTATAAAATCTGGGAAAAATCACATAGGCCCCAGTTAAGCTGTTAAACTTCCACAAAAATTGGTGAGGTCAAATAAAATGTTTTGACCCACTTTTGTTCATAGTTTTAGAATAGGGTAAATTGGAGCAATTTCCAAAAATGCATTTAAATGGGGCATTTTAACAATTCCAAAAATCATGAAAATTTTCATGGAGGCTCTCACAATCATAAGGAGACTCCCCATGATTTTATTTTGAATTTTTGGTAAGCCTAACTTGGCTCCAAAAATAGAAATTGAATTCAGCCAAAAATTCAAATCCCAGGTCATTTCTTATTTGACCAAAACTGAAGAGTGAGAAATTGTTATACAACAAAATGGGAACTTCCTAAACAATTTGGAAGTTCATTTAGTTGGTTTCCAAGATGGGCATTGCATTTGGTTGGAGGTTTTGGGGAAGGTTGACTCCCCATTTCAACTTGTTGCCAAAGGTAAGTTTGGAAAGCCAAAAATGCATATGGATGCTATGATGCAAACAAGGAAACAAAAGTGGAAAAATTCTTCGTATTTTTCGTTACCAAGTTTGGGATGTTACACCAACCCACCTTTTCGTTGTGCCAAGCTTCTGGAAAGGAAAAGCACCAATAGATTTTGATCCCTGTGGAGACGATAACAAAAAACCCCCCTAAACCACAACCGATCAACGGGCTCGATTTTTGGTCTCCCATCTTCCTATGCCCTACCCTAACACAATCAAGCAAAAAAGTCCACGGGTCTACCCTCTTGCCAAGCCGGTGAAAGGGGTAGACGGTAAAGTTTGACTTTTTTCCATCGGGGTCAGGGTTTCGGCAAAACGGGGCTCCGGAGCGTCGGAATCCCACCAAAACCAAGGTGGTGACACTTATTAGGTATAAAGTTGTGGTGAGAGGTTTATATGGCCAAGATCCTACTCTGGAGTGTGGCCGGCTTCAACCGGGATCAGTTACTCACTAGTAAAGTTTGTGGACTTAGAGGTCGAAACTCCCCCTTCGGGCGAACCCGAGGGAATCTTGTGACCACACGGGCTAGATTTTTGGTCTCCCATCATCCTATGACCTACTCGAACACAATCAAGCAAAAAAGTCCACAGGTCTACCTTCTTTCGACACCAGTCAAAGGGGTAGATGGTGAAGTTTGACTCTCTCCATTGGGGTCAGGGTTTCGGCGAAACGGGGCACCAGAGCGTCGGAATCCCATCAAAACCAAGGTGGTGACACTTCATAGGTATAAAGTTGTGGTGAGAGGTTTAAATGGCCAAGATCCGGAGTGTGGCCGGCTTCAATCGGGATCAGTTACTCACTAGTAAAGTTTCTGGACTTAGAGGTCGAAACTCCCCCTTCGGGCGAACCCGAGGGAATCTTATTACCACACGGGCTAGATTTTTAGTCTCCCACTTTCCTATGCCCTACCCTAACACAGTCAAGCAAAAAAGTCCACAAGTCTACCCTCTTTCGACACCGGTCAAAGGGGTAGACGGTGAACTTTGACTTTTTCCATCGGGGTCAGGGTTTCGGCAAAACGGGGCTTCGGAGCGTCGGAATCCCAAGAAAGCCAGATATAAAGTTGTGGTGAGAGGTTTAAATGGCCAAGATCCTACTCCGGAGTGTGGCCGGCTTCAACCGGGATCAGTTACTCACTAGTAAAGTTTGTGGACTTAGAGGTTGAAACTCCCCCTTCGGGGGAACCCGGGGGAATCTTGTGACCATACGGGCTAGCTTTTTGGTCTCCTATCATCCTATGCCCTACCCTACCATCATAAAGCAAAAAAGACCACAAGTCTACCCTCTTTCGTCACAGGTCAAAAGGCTAGACGGTGAAGTTTGACTTTTTCCATCAGGGTCAGGGTTTCTGTGAAACGGGGCTCCGGACCGTCGGAATCCCAGCAAAACAAGATATAAAGTGGTGGTGAGAGTTTCAAATGGCCAAGATTCTACTCCGGAGTGTGGCCGGATTCAACTGGGATCAGTTACTCACTAGTAAAGTTTGTGGACTTAGAGGCCGAAACTCCCCCTTTGGGCGAACCCGAGGGAATCTTTTGACCGCACGGGCTAGCTTTTTGGTCTCCCATCTTCCTATGCCCTACCCCAAGACAATCAAGCAAAAAAGTCCACAGGTCTACCCTCTTTCGACGCCGGTCAAAAGGGTAGAAGGTGATGTCTGACTTTCTCCATCGGGGTCAGGGTTTTGGCGAAACGGGGCTCTGGAGCGTCGGAATCCCACCAAAACCAAGGTGGTGACACTTCATAGGTATAAAGTTGTGGTGAGAGGCTTAAATGGACAAGATCCTACTCCGAAGTGTGGCCAGATTCAACCGGGATCAGTTACTCACTAGTAAAGTTTGTGGACTTCGAGCTCGAAACTCCCCCTTTGGGCGAACCCGAAGGAATCTTGTGACCACTCGGCTTAGATTTTTGGTCTCCCATCTTCCTATGCCCTACCCTAACACAATCAAGCAAAAAAGTCCACAAGTCTACCCTCTTTCGACACCGGTCAAAGGGGTAGACGGTGAACTTTGACTTTTTCCGTCGGGGTCAGGGTTTCGGCGAAACGGGGCTCTGGAGTGTCGGAATCCCAACAAAGCCAGATATAAAGTTGTGGTGAGAGGTTTAAATGGCCAAGATCCTACTCCGGAGTGTGGCCGGCTTCAACCGGGATCAGTTACTCACTAGTAAAGTTTGTGGACTTAGAGGTTGAAACTCCCCCTTCGGGGGAACCCGAGGGAATCTTGTGACCATACGGGCTAGCTTTTTGGTCTCCTATCATCCTATGCCCTACCCTACCATCATAAAGCAAAAAAGACCACAAGTCTACCCTCTTTTGACACAGGTCAAAAGGCTAGACGGTGAAGTTTGACTTTTTCCATCAGGGTCAGGGTTTCTGTGAAACGGGGCTCCGGACCGTCGGAATCCCAGCAAAACAAGATATAAAGTGGTGGTGAGAGTTTCAAATGGCCAAGATTCTACTCCGGAGTGTGGCCGGATTCAACTGGGATCAGTTACTCACTAGTAAAGTTTGTGGACTTAGAGGCCGAAACTCCCCCTTTGGGCGAACCCGAGGGAATCTTTTGACCGCACGGGCTAGCTTTTTGGTCTCCCATCTTCCTATGCCCTACCCCAAGACAATCAAGCAAAAAAGTCCACAGGTCTACCCTCTTTCGACGCCGGTCAAAAGGGTAGAAGTTGATGTCTGACTTTCTCCATCGGGGTCAGGGTTTTGGCGAAACGGGGCTCTGGAGCGTCGGAATCCCACCAAAACCAAGGTGGTGACACTTCATAGGTATAAAGTTGTGGTGAGAGGCTTAAATGGACAAGATCCTACTCCGAAGTGTGGCCAGATTCAACCGGGATCAGTTACTCACTACTAAAGTTTGTGGACTTTGAGCTCGAAACTCCCCCTTCGGGCAAACCCGAAGGAATCTTGTGACCACTCGGCTTAGATTTTTGGTCTCCCATCTTCCTATGCCCTACCCTAACACAATCAAGCAAAAAAGTCCACAAGTCTACCCTCTTTCGACACCGGTCAAAGGGGTAGATGGTGAACTTTGACTTTTTCCGTCGGGGTCAGGGTTTCGGCGAAACGGGGCTCTGGAGTGTCGGAATCCCAACAAAGCCAGATATAAAGTTGTGGTGAGAGGTTTAAATGGCCAAGATCCTACTCCGGAGTGTGGCCGGCTTCAACCGGGATCAGTTACTCACTAGTAAAGTTTGTGGACTTAGAGGTTGAAACTCCCCCTTCGGGGGAACCCGAGGGAATCTTGTGACCATACGGGCTAGCTTTTTGGTCTCCTATCATCCTATGCCCTACCCTACCATCATAAAGCAAAAAAGACCACAAGTCTACCCTCTTTCGACACAGGTCAAAAGGCTAGACGGTGAAGTTTGACTTTTTCCATCAGGGTCAGGGTTTCTGTGAAACGGGGCTCCGGACCGTCGGAATCCCAGCAAAACAAGATATAAAGTGGTGGTGAGAGTTTCAAATGGCCAAGATTCTACTCCGGAGTGTGGCCGGATTCAACTGGGATCAGTTACTCACTAGTAAAGTTTGTGGACTTAGAGGCCGAAACTCCCCCTTTGGGCGAACCCGAGGGAATCTTTTGACCGCACGGGCTAGCTTTTTGGTCTCCCATCTTCCTATGCCCTACCCCAAGACAATCAAGCAAAAAAGTCCACAGGTCTACCCTCTTTCGACGCCGGTCAAAAGGGTAAAAGGTGATGTCTGACTTTCTCCATCGGGGTCAGGGTTTTGGCGAAACGGGGCTCTGGAGCATCGGAATCCCACCAAAACCAAGGTGGTGACACTTCATAGGTATAAAGTTGTGGTGAGAGGCTTAAATGGACAAGATCCTACTCCGGAGTGTGGCCAGATTCAACCGGGATCAGTTACTCACTAGTAAAGTTTGTGGACTTCGAGCTCGAAACTCCCCCTTCGGGCGAACCCGAAGGAATCTTGTGACCACTCGGCTTAGATTTTTGGTCTCCCATCTTCCTATGCCCTACCCTAACACAATCAAGCAAAAAAGTCCACAAGTCTACCCTCTTTCGACACCGGTCAAAGGGGTAGACGGTGAACTTTGACTTTTTCCGTCGGGGTCAGGGTTTCGGCGAAACGGGGCTCTGGAGTGTCGGAATCCCAACAAAGCCAGATATAAAGTTGTGGTGAGAGGTTTAAATGGCCAAGATCCTACTCCGGAGTGTGGCCGGCTTCAACCGGGATCAGTTACTCACAAGTAAAGTTTGTGGACTTAGAGGTCGAAACTCCCCCTTTGGGGGAGCCCGAGGGAATCTTGTGACCATACGGGCTAGCTTTTTGGTCTCCCATCATCCTATGCCTTACCCTAACACAATCAAGCAAAAAAGTCCACAGGTCTACCCTCTTTCGACGCCGGTCAAAGGGGTAGACGGTGAAGTTTGACTTCCTCCATCGGGTTCAGGGTTTCGGCGAAACTGGGTTCCGGAGCGTCGGAATCCCACCAAAACCAATTTGGTGACTGTCGCAACAGTGGAACACGGGGTTCCCCTGATCCGTTCAAAGTGGGCCCATCTGCCCCACGGCGTCCCGGCGCGCGCGGCATCGACAACCAAGGCAAAGGACCCGGGGACCCTCCTTCCCCCTGACCCGAAAGCAGGCATGGATGTCCCGGGACCCCGACGCCCGGTAGGAGGCCAGGCTCACCCCGGGAACCAACCTCCAGTGCGCAAAGAGGATAAGCTTGCCAGCCCTGGCTGGAGGCTCCTAGAAGACTTGGGCACCAAGAAGATGGAGGCGCCAAAGGGGGGCAGAGGCGGAAAAGCTATCAGCCTCTATCCGCCCTCCTTGGAAAAGGTGGGCGACCTCACCTACCCCCTCTGAGAAGAATACTTGGATGAGAGGAGGCCACGTCGCCTCCTAAGGAGAACCCGGAGGGGTTTTCCCGCCAAAAGCCCTCCGGCCCCAAGGGTGCACCTGTGGTATCCCCTTAGCCTATAAAAGGAGGACCAAGGCACCCAAGGGGGAGGACAAGAAAGGGACAAGACAAGTGAAGCAGAGCACAAGTCCAGAAGACAAGTTCGGGGAGGCTAGGCTAGGTAGTGCATGAGTCCAAGGTTAGCTTAGGCGAGAGGTGATCTCCTCCGGGCTAGGATCTGCCCGTCTTCAACCTCTAGCCAACACCCCCCGGGTTCTCACCCGCGACCACCATTGTAAAGCTACACCATGATACACCTCTCAATCCAGACATGCAGGAGTAGGGCTGTTAGCCTCCGAGCGGCCTGAACCTGGGTAAACTCCTTGTGTCTCTGTGATGCTTGCTAGCACGTAGATCTCGAGCGTAGACGAAGCCCCCGGGCGGAAGACGTCACTCAGCCTCCTTCGTGCCCCATACCGAACCTAAAAAGGGGGTATCCTTTACTCCCGATGTCCGTGATCCAAGACACGATAGTGACACTTCGTTGGTATAAAGTTGTGGTGAGAGGTTTAAATGGCCAAGATCCTACTCCGGAGTGTGGCCGGCTTCAACCGGGATCAGTTACTCACTAGTAAAGTTTCTAGACATAGATGTCGAAACTCCCCCTTCGGACGAACCCGAGGGAATCTTGTGACCACACGAGCTAGATTTTTGGTCTCCCGTCTTCCTATGCCCTACCCTAACACAATCAAGCAAAAAAGTCCACAGGGTCTACCCTCTTTTGACGCTGGTCAAAGGGGTAGATGGTGAAGTTGCACTTTTTCCATCGGGGTCAGGGTTTCCACGAAACGGGGGTCCGGAGCGTCGGAATCCCACCAAAACCAAGGTGGTGACACTTGATGCATGTAAAATGCATACATGAACTTTGTATTATAATTCTCATATTTGCATCATATAAGGGTTATATCATTGTTTTATATTGATTTTGGGGATAATTCACAGTTTCCCCATTTATTTGGAATTAACCCTGCTGTAGCGCCCCGACCCCAGAACTATACAGTGAAGCGTTGTGCAACCGGTCATGCTACACAATCGAATGTTACTAGGTTTACCAATCCCAGGCCAACACCGTTGGCAGGTGTGCTCAGAATGGATCATCGGCACACAACACCTCGATCATGCCATAAGCTCAGACATCGCTATCACGTATAGTAGAGAGATCAAGACTTGTGGAACAACTGGCACATTGCAGACTCTACGACACAAAAACTCATATAGCAACTCATATATGAGAAAGATACACATACTACACACAAAAGGTCATAGACCTAACCATTCATCAAGCGGAAGAGAAGTAGCATTGTCTAATACAACAAGATGCAAATATATGGCCTAAGAGGCCTACAATAACCATAACCCAAGCCAGCTTGTTCCACGGTCCCAAGCTACCACCTGGAAACCACCGACTACTAGTCGACGTCCACGAAGAACACACCTAGCTGCTCGGTGTCGTCCTCCTCTGAAACAAATTCATAAAGGCAGCAAAGAGAGACTGAGTACGACGTACTCGCAAGTTTAGTAGGGCGATATAGGCCCAATGCTGATGGAGACTCTAAAGCTATATATGTACTTGTTTTGCATAAAGCTAGTTTTTATAAACAAAGATAGAAATGACCCATGGCATCGACTACTCAAAGTATTTTTCATAAAGGGATAAGAGAGTAACAATTCATCTTCGGTTCTCGTCGAACCAACTTGTAGCCAAACCATCTCTCATCTCCACCAAAGGCACTCCCTCGAATCACCCTCGAGGACATGAACCTTTATCACACGTTGATTATCCAACCTTTAGCTGCCATATCAATTAAGTTAAGGTTCTCTATAATCTTATCCTCTATTCCCAAGTCGTCCACAACCGCGGACACGGCTTTTCGAAAAGATTTACCCTGCAGGGGTGTACTAATTTACATGACATGCCAAAATGGCGGAAAGGACAGAAGATAGCTAAAGGCGTTAGGCAAGTTTTCTCTGAGGGTTGGAAATATAACCTTGCCCAAACCATAAGCCATTGGGGAAGCTAGGAACGACTTGACCCAAACAAAGGTCGAGCAGAAGATCGAACAACCGATCAATTGTTCCAGGCCATGACAATACTTCAAACTACCCCGATGTGTAGACCGTATAGAGTTGGAGCACCGAGAGGAGAAAGGACACCTTTTGGACTCCACGCTTGTGACATACACACGTTTCCATAAGGTTAAAGATTGGGCCCTAACGTGACTGATGAATTCACACACTGTCCGTATAATTGGGCAAAACTTCGGGTTCACCTAGGAGGTATAGATATAGTAGATCCATCGTTAGATAGATACATAAACCTCACAAATGAGCTATTCCTAAGATACGGGGAGTAGGGAAATCGACCGATAGATATTTAGGCACTCCGTAGTGAGGTTTTTCCTTGAGGTTCTATATATCACACTCCGGCTTCGAAATAGCCTTCAATCAATCCTCAAGCGAAAGTCGTACTTGACGATAAAGAAAGGCTACAATGGAAAACTCCTAGGGTAAATTACACGTGATCCCTAGGGATAGTGGTTGAGGTTAGAGATTTAAGAGATTTCTTCACTAGGCCTTCCGGTGAGGTGCGTGAGCCACAACATCGGACTTGTCGGGATTGCTAGTAAGCTTAGGTCATCCTCTTAATAAACCACCCAGCATCATTGCTACTTGAGGTCCAGATTTGGTTAGGTGTACAGACACTTCGTCTTAGCAGATCTGGAAGGAGTTTGCAGGGTTAGCCGCAAGGCAGGGTAACTAGGTTCGCAAGACACGGGCTATAGGGTCAAGCTCCAGAGGAAGAGCTATATTGGGAGTTCCATGCGGTCAAGACTACACAGAGGACAATTGAACCAGCATGAGCTCCAATGAAGCACCACTGATCCCTGATTGGGAAACACCGGTGAGATGATGAGGTTTAGCAAATTATTCATAAACAAGAATGACCCGGTCAGGGGCTTGGGTGCATACCTGGCTTAATCAGAGAAACGGAGGTGACAACCTACCAACTCAATGATGCAAGTATGCATAACAAACTTGTGATTATTTTCGGCGAGACAAGCGGAATTCACTTGGACCCATGGCGACAGATGTCACTGATTGCAAGAGAAAACATGCTTTTCTAGGCAAAGGATGTGGTCTTTAGAGTTCCGACATGAATCTAACTTGTTGACCGAAGGTGTGCCGTGAACGAATGGACTTGGCAACATAGACAACTCAGCTCAATGATATGATTACCGTCATGCTAAGAGTGCCACCAAAGTCTTTGGATTTGAAAACAATATCAATTGCTAAGAATATCCGATCACCACAACGATATGCATCCTCAACATTCTCGAGCCCGGGTAGCTCGGAGGTAGATGGATAAGGAAGGGTAAGAGCATCACTTCTTCAAGCACGTCATGAGACTAAGCACGACCTCTTGATATAAAAGAGTGTGACACTCCAAGGTGGAACGGAACAAAAACTAGACAAGCTTTTACTCCGCGAATCACAAAACTTTGACCTAGTCCGAGACAAGGACAAGGTACCGGAGTTTGTTTCTCCAGACATCCCGAAGTGGAATGCCTTGACGAACCACAAGAATAACATGCATCAGAACACCCCAATGCATGATAAACTTGACTGTCCACTGACAAATAGAGGACAGACAACAAATTTAGTTTAAGGAACAGCTAACAACAATTTCAAGATATTGCATAAGCCCTTGTTAGCACTCTCCCGACACAAGTGCCGAAAGGGTTTCATGAACGGTGTTAGTGGAGGAATCACAAATATTGATGGACCACTCGCTAGGAGTAATCTTGTCGTGATTTAGATGGTTCCCTAACAGAAGGTCTAGCTAAAGCTAGTGACAGAGAAGAGTGTTGCTGAACAAACCAATTACGGCTGCAACCTCGAGTTTGAAGACTAGCTTAAAATTTTCGCCAACCTAATGTAGGGTTTGACAACTAACCTCAAGATTCAACGGGAAAGATCTTGGGTTAAAGATCAGCTTCATGCACCGGGACTCACAATAGCATAATGCTCACAAGGGTGACAACCCCCATGAATCATTACACCGGAGCCCTAGCACAATCCGGGACCTTCGGTTCAAGATCTTGGACTATATAAACAAAGGAATTTCTTGACGATCCGCAATTCTTCTTCTCTTCGGGATTTAGATTTGGCAGACGATCAGAGATAACCAATAAACTAAAGGTAGAAAACCACCCCGAGAACCGAAAACTTTGACAACACCTTAAAACAAATAGAGGTAAGATGGCACCGAGATCAGAGTGAATTGGGTAAGGAGTAAAAAGAATCCTAAGAAGGTTTTCACAACTCATTTTTAGGTTATAAATAATTTTCAACTAGACTCGACCTTGACCAATAGAAAGGGTTTCCTACAGGCAGTCCTGCTCTGATAGCAACTTGTAGCGCCCCGACCCCAGAACTATACAGTGAAGCGTTGTGCAACCGGTCATGCTACACAATCGAAGGTTACTGGGTTAACAAATCCCAGGCCAACACCGTTGGCAGGTGTGCTCAGAATGGATCATCGACACACAACACCTCGATCATGCCATAAGCTCAGACATCGCTATCACGTATAGTAGAGAGATCAAGACTTGTGGAACAACTGGCACATTGCAGACTCTACGACACAAAAACTCATATAGCAACTCATATATGAGAAAGATACAAATATTACACACAAAAGGTCACAGACCCGACCATTCATCAAGCGAAAGCGGAGTAGCGTTGTCTAATACAACAAGATGCAAATATATGGCCTAAGAGGCCTACAATAACCATAACCCAAGCCAGCTTGTTCCACGGTCCCAAGCTGCCACCTGGGAACCCCGGACTACTAGTCGACGTCCATGAAGAACCCACCTAGCTGCTCGGTGTCGTCCTCCTCTGAAACAAATTCATAAAGGCAGCAAGTTTAGTAGGGCGATATAGGCCCAATGCTGACGGAGACTCTAAAGTTGTATATGTACTTGTTTTGCATAAAGCTAGTTTTTATAAACAACGATCGAAATGACCCATGGCATCAACTACTCAAAGTATTTTTCATAAAGGGATAAGAGGGTAACAATTCATCTTTGGTTCTCGTCGAACCAACTTGTAGCCAAACCATCTCTCATCTCCACCAAAGGCACTCCCTCGAATCACCCTCGAGGAAATGAACCTTTATCACACGTTGATTATGTAACCTTTAGCTGCCATATCAATTAATTTAAGGTTCTTTATGATCTTATCGTCTATTGCCAAGTCGTCCATAACCGCGGACACGGCTTTTCGAAAAGATTTACCCTGCTGGGGTGTACTAATTTACCCACCGATACCGTCCGGCTCACCTGATTGGCCCTATTCCGAGGAAGGCTGGCGAGTGGGCGCGGTTAAACCTTTACCTCGCATGAGACTATCCAAGAGTCATCTGTGGCGATAGGGCAAGTTTACCCAGCTTATTTCAGCCCCTGCCCCCATCGCCACGTCCTAAACAACAATCCTCTGCAACATTTTCTCTTCCACTCACACGCAAATGGAAAACCGAACTAGAGGACCCTTGGATACGCCCGCACAAGTTATTCAGTTAGAGAGGATTCCATATGTCCCCACCAATGGCAGCATGATCGTCTTGCTTCAAGAGGTAAAGAACTCGCACCTAGGGGCAAGAATGAGACAAAACACCATCCCCGATGGCAACTCATCCAAGACTTCTTAGCATTTTAATTAAACATCACCATTAACCACCATGCCCGCATCATTCCATCAACATCAACAATTATGGAATTTATCGGACATAACTAGTATTTCGACTAAGCATGGCTAAGCATAGCTAAGCATATAATCACCAAAGTATATCTTGTATCCGGCCAACACATCATACCTATGGTTCATAGGAGGGGAAGCATGTGATGGTTCAGGGGATAAACATGCATTCATATGATACTCTATATATTGATAAAAATTGACATTGGAATCGCATGCAATATTATAGTGGAGAAAATAAGTTTATAAAACAATAGGATTCTAGATGCCAAGAAGGTTAGGTTATCTCTTGCCTTGCTTCCAGGGCGTGTAGTACGGCTCGTCGGGGTAGATAGGCGAACCCTCGACTCCGGAATCTATCGATACCCAAAAGAAATACAAAGAACAAATAAATCCCACGAACACAAGGTGCAATGCTCAATCACATAATGACATGTCAAATTGATGCAAAGATACCATCATATAAATTAAATGGGGAGCCAAGTAATTAGTGCAATTATTTGGAAGCATCCCCATATTTATCTGAGAGGCCACATTATTTATAATTTATTATTCATTATTAGAGAAGTGGCTCAATTATGCATGAACATGACATAATTAAATAGGTTTTGTTCTTGCGATCATTTTGGTACCTTATTTGTAAATTTCCGAGTTTCGATGAATAAATAGTGAATTAAATGATTATTTGAATTTAATTCGTTTAATCATTTTAAGAATAACATCAAATAAATATTTGTGATCATGATTTGATATTAGCATGGCTTGATTGCATTTGAGGTGTCGATCACATTGATATCTTATTCATAATTTTTGGTTAATTATTTAATAAGTTAGGATTTTCGCAATTTAGGTATTATTTAAACCATTTTAGGAATTCATATATGAACAGCAAGCATACAATTCCAAAATACTAATTCAAAGCTTCTAACACATAGGGTTTGTTTTGCTGAACATTTTGGTATTTGATTTGTCAAAATTGGATCATTATTTAAAAAGATATTAATTGTTCAAACTTGCCTTATTTCTTAAAAAGAAAAACCATTTGCAGACGGGCCGGCCTCATGCCGGCCAGGCCGGGCCAGGGGCCGGGCAGGCACCCGAAGCGGGCGGCCTCGTGGCCGGCCCAGGCTGGGCACAAAGGCCGGGCCACTACCCGATGGTGCCGGCCTCACGCCGGCCCAGCGCGTTACCAGGCCGGGCGCACGGCCGGACGAGCAGGGCATGCGCGTGGCGGTGATCGTCGGCGGTTGCTCGGATGATGACGGTGGCGTAGCGCGAAGGGAAGAGTTCCAACTAGCGGTTCGACATGTCTAGCTACGGAGAGCCGGAATCGGGCGGCGCCGTGACCATTTGGTCACCGGAGTGACGTATCCGATGGCGACAGGCGGCGGCCGGCAACGGACTACGATGCACCTGCGTTCTAGGGGGAGAGGAGAGTGAGGGAGATGTCCAGAAGGTTCGCCCTCTCACCCTGGGTAAGATGGCGTTGACAGCGAGGTCGGGGGAGGCCGGACGGCGACGCGAGCGTGCTCGGAGGCGG
The DNA here is from genome assembly GCA_012064385.1 of Puccinellia tenuiflora. NCBI lineage: Eukaryota > Viridiplantae > Streptophyta > Magnoliopsida > Poales > Poaceae > Puccinellia > Puccinellia tenuiflora. The sequence continues at coordinate 171,870 of QRDG01002020.1, read as the reverse complement.
CGTCATGTGGCGGAAGGGAACGGCCCGGCAAGGTCGATTGCGGCGACCCCGGGCCGATTCCTGTGGCGGGGAGGTGCAGCTCGACGAGGCGGAGACGACGGCGGCATCGGCTTGCTCTGGGACAGCCGGAATCGTCGGCGACTGTGACGGCGGCGAGCGGCGAGCTACGGCTCGATCTAGGGTTTTCAGAGAGAGGAACAAAGGGGAGGGAGCAGGTGAGATGCGGGAGAGCGAGAGAGGGAGAGGAGGGCGTCGGGGGTCCTCCTTGACCAGCAGGGGAGTAGGTGGGTGACGGTCGCGGCCAGCGACATGGCGGTATGGCGCCAGTGCCATCCACGGCACAGTGAAGGAGGAGAGTGAGGGGGGGAAGGATGACAGGCAGTGTCATAGTTTTAATCTTTTGGCCCTTTTCCCTTTCTGATTTTTAAAGCAGCTGGGTTTAGCTATTTAAATGAGCATTTTAAGCAATTTTAGAAAATCTGGGAAAATTTATGTGGGCTCCCTATATCCTGAGGAAACTCCACAAAATTCGTTGTCCCAAATTAAAATGTTTAAATTCAAGTTTATTCATATTGTTGCAATATGGTTATTTTTGATAATTGCACAAATGCATTTATTTGGAGCAGTTCAACACTTCAATAAATAATGAAAATATTTATGGAGGCTCATATTATAACAATGAAGCAACCCATATTTTTATTTTGAATTTTTTGGGAAAGTTTAACTTGGTTTCAAAAATATAATTTGAATTGAACCAAATTGACTTCTCAAATTCATTTAATTGCTTGTTAAGAATTTAGCCTTTGGCAATTATTTATAAAATATATCCTTGAGCTTCCTGGACAATTTGGGAACACAAGAACAATTGGTTTTGCCAATTTGAGTAATGTATTTGGTTTGAAAAATTTGGGAAGGGCTTTGCTTCCTTTGTTTTAAAACTTTCCATGTGTTGCTTTATTCAACTTAAGCAATTTAGATAAGTATGACATGATGCAATGCAAAGCAAAAAGTGAAAATTTGGCCCATATTTTAGGGGTACCAATCCGGGGTTGTTACACCTGCAGAACCAGAAAACCCCTTTTTCCATGTTTTGGACTTTCAGGGACCCAAACGACGTCCAAACGACCTAAGATTTTACGAGGCCCAATATTTGGAAGGAAGAAGACGTACGAGCCAAGGATCCGCGAAAAAGGAAGTCCGAGGAAGAAATTGGGTGGGCCCACGCGGCCCCTGTACCTGGCCGCGTGAGGCACCCCCTTTTCCCCCTCGTGGCTCCGATGCCGTCGATCTTCGTCTCCCTGGTTTCGTCTTAACCTAAAACCGACTGCATAAATAGTCCCCCGAGGAGTTTCGCGAGGAGGCGGCGGACAAACACAAAACCAGAAACAGAGAGACAGAAGGCTGCCGCCGGAGAAGATCGGAGGGGGGAAATGCCGCCGGAATCCACCTCCGGAGGGCCCCCCTCCGGCGTGTTCATCATCAACTTCTACAGCAAGATCATCTCATCTCTCCACTGTAAACTCTTGGCAAACATGATGTATGCTGCAATATACTTTTCCCTTGATCTATTGTGTCTCTCCATCTATGTTTGAGAAGTGATTTGTTCATGGCATTAGTGAAATAGTTCATTGATTGGTTGCATACAAGTTTTGTTATCTTTTATGATTGTCTTGATGTACAATGTATGATTGCATGCATATGATGGGGAATGCATGTAAGGTGATCACCGGTAAGGTAATGGAGTGAGGGAGACTTGGAAGGACAAGTAAACCCGAGATCGAATCATGAAGTTACTCTATTGGGGGATATATATGGGGGACCCTAGAACTTAAGGCTATGGTGGGACAATTATGTCTTAATAATTCTTGTGCTGCACATTTAATTGGCCATGAGATCCATCATAAGAGTTGTGTAATTTTCTCATTTACTTGGCTACACCTATTTATGGCTCCCCCCATAGAAGAAACAATTAAGACGAAAACATGTGCTTTACTAATTGTGACAACCACACGAATGACATAACAATTGCCAGAACATTTGCTCCCTTGAGATATTTGCTACTTGAGATTCTTGCTACTTGTTACCTTGATAAAACTGCTTTAAGAAACTTGCATTAGAAAGCTTGCTCTTAGAAACTTGTTGCTAGATAAACCTACACCACATCACTTGTTTCCATTAGTTAGTTCCTTTCTTACTCAAATTTATTGCTTTGCATAAAAGGCCATATAAGAGGGTTATAGGGCTTTAGAGAATAGATAGTTTACCTTCAGCTCCTCGTGGGTTCGACACTCAAATACTTATCGAATTGTGCTATAGTGATTCCTTGCTCTTGGGGATGATCAAGTACTTTTCTGGCGCCGTTACCGGGGAGCGTTGTGCTAAACTTTTATTCTTGTTTTCATTGCATACTAACATATATTTCAAAACACAAAAAAATTATAAAATGGAAAACAACCAAACAATTATAGAACTCTATAATATCTATCTTGAGTTAGGACATGAAGTGTTTGAGGAGAAAATTAAATTTTATTTGCATAAAAATCATGTTTGTGGTAGTACTAATTCTTTGAACACCTTTATTGCTAATGCTAATGAAAACCTTAAGCTTGGGGAAGTTTGTTTTGATGAATATGATATTTTTAGTCCCCCTAGTTTGGAAGAGAAAATTTATTTTGATGATACTATGTCTGTAGCGCCCCGACCCCAGAACTATACAGTGAAACGTTGTGTAACCGGTCATGCTACACAATCGAGGTTACTGGGTTTACCAATCCTAGGCCAAAACTCATTGGCAGGTGTGCTTGGAATGGATCATCGGCACACAACACCTCGATCATGCCATAAGCTCAGACATCGCTTTCACGTATAGTAGAGAGACCGAGACTTGTGGAACAAACTGGCACATTGCAGACTCTACGACACAAAACTCATATAGCAACTCATATATGAGAAAGATACAAATATTACACATCAAAAGGTCACAGACCATCAATTCAACAAGCAGAAGCGAAGTAGTGTTGTCTAGTACAACAAGATCCAAATATAGGGCCTAAGAGGCCTACACATAATTAAACCCAGCCAGCTTGCTCCACGGTCCCAAGCTGCCACCTGGGAACCCCTGGACTACTAGTCGATGTCCACGTAGAACCCACCTAGCTGCTCGGTGTCGTCCTCCTCTGAAATACAAATAAAAAGGCAGCAAAGAGAGAGACTGAGTACGATGTACAAGCAAGTTTAGTAGGGCGATATAGGCCCAATGACTGACGGAGGCTCTAAGCTGTATATGTAGCTATTTTGCATAAAGCTAGTTTTCCATTTAAAGGATATAAAGGACACAAGGCATCGTCTACTCAGAATATTTTTCATAAAGGGGATAAGACGATAACATTCCATCTTCGGTTCTCGTCGAACCTACTCGTAGCCATACACACCTCTCATCTCCACCAAAGGCACTCCCTCGAATCACCCTCGAGGAAATGAACCTTTCACACACACGTTGAGTTGCAACCTTTAGCTGCCAAATAATTAATTAATTAAGGTTCTCTATGATCTCGTATATCCGTCCCCAAGTCGTCCACAACCGCGGACACGGCTTTTCGAAAAGATTAAACCCTGCAGGGGTGTACTATTTTACCCATTGTTACCGTCCGGCTCACCTAATTGGCCCTCTTCCGGGGAAGGCCGGCGAGCGGGCGCGGTTAGACCTTTACAAAGCATGAGGCTTACTCAAGGGCCATCAGTGTGCGGAAGGACAGGTTCAGCGCCTCCAACGCCCTGCCCCACGGCCACATCCTAAACACCACCATCCTCGTTCCTTTTTCCACCCAGACACTCACACGCAAATGGGAATAGCAAACTAGAGGACCCTTGACAAGCCCCTCACAAATTATTTGGTCATTAAGGCGCCCATACACCCACCAATGGCAGCACGCTCGATCTTGAGTCTAGAGACAAGAACTCGCACCTAGGGGCAAGAGTGAGGCAAAACACCATCCCCGATGGCAACTCACCCAAGCCTTCTTAGCAATTTAATTAAACAACCCACATATCCACCATATCCGAAACATTCCATCAACATCAACAATTATGGAATTAAACAACGGACACTGCTAGCATTTGACTAAGCATGGCTAAGCATATAGATACAACCATTATATCCTTGTCTCCGGCCAACACATCAACACTAAGGTTCATAGGTAGGGATACATGTGATTGGCTCGGGGAAAAACATGCATTCATAGGATACTCTATGTCTTGAACAAAAATGAAATTTGAATCGCATGCAATATTATGGTGGATAAAATAAGTTGATAAAGTCATAGGATGCTAGTATGCCAAGAAGGTTAGGTTATCTCTTGCCTTGCTGCCGGGGCGTGTAGTACGGCTCGTCGGGGTAGATAGGGGAACCCTCGACTCCGAAATCTATCGATACCCAAAATAATACCAAAAGAACAAATAAATCACAAGAGGACAAGGTGCAATGCACAATCACATGATGACATGGCAAGTTGATGCAAGGATATCAACATTTATTTTATTTAACAAATTAAATGGAGTTCCAAATAATTAGGCAATTATTTGGAAAACACCCCATATTTAACTTAATGTCCAATTGTCATAAATGATTACATTATTTAGAATTTGCTCAAATATGCATGAATATGACATGAATAGATAGGGTTTGTTCTTCCGATCGTTTTGGTACCTCACTTGCAATTTCGGAGCACCGATGAATAAATAGCAAATTAATTAAATAATTGAATTTAATTCATTTAATCAAATTATGCATAACATCAAATAAGAATTTGTGATCATGATGTGATATTAGCATGGTTTGTATGCATTTGAAGTGCTGATCACATTGATATATTATTCATAATTTTTGGATGATTATTTAACGAATTATGCTTTTCCCAAATTAGGTATTATTTATACCAATTTTAGGAATTTCTTAAATAACAGCAAGATTACAAGTTCAAAAGGCAAATACAATTGTTCTATCTTATAGAGTTTAATTTTCTGAACAATTTGCCATTTGATTTGTCAAATTTGGATAGAAATTCAAATAGTTATCAATATTTGAAAATTGTTTCAAAAACCAAAAAGGGAAACTAATTCCCTGGCTGGCAGGCCGGCCTCGAGCCGGTCAGGTCGGGGTGAAGGCCGGGGACCAACCCGAAGGCGCCGGCCTTTGGCCGGCCCAGGCCGGGCTGGCAGGCCGGGGTGGTGGCCGAGCGAACTGGCCTTTGGCCGGCCCAAACCGAGCCCAGGCCGGGTGCCCAGGCCAGGCACCCGCCTGAGGCGTCCGGCCTCAGGCCGGCCTAGGCGACGGCCAGGCCGGGCAGGTAGTGCCGTGACGCCGGCGGCGGCCGCATGGTCAACGTCGGTCGAGGAGGGCAGTAGGGGAGAGGGAAACGAGCAGAAATGGGGCGGTGCTCACCCTGAGTTGATCGGTGGGGCCGGTGCAGCTTGGGGGAGTCGAGGACGCCGGAATCGGCCGGTATTTGTTCCGGGCGGCCGGCGGCCGAGGTGGACGACGTCGAGGACGCCCACGTCGACTTTGGGCCTCGCGGCTCGATTCCTCCGGTGGGGAGGGAGCAAAGGATGCGGCTGACCCAGCTGTGGCCTTCGATCCGTGCGGGGTGGACCGGAGACGACGGTTGCGAGCTCGACGCGACGGCGGCAGGGAGGGAGCGCGCAAGGGGGAGGGAGGACGAGAGGGTGAGGGGCAAGCGGGGGAAAAGGAGTAGGTGCAAGTGGGGGTCCGCGACCACCAGCAGGGCACGGCCAGGAGAGGGTGGGCGGTGGCATGGGCGCGGCCAGCTCGGCGTCATGGCGACAGTGCCACCGGCACTGTGGAGGAGAGAGAGAGGGAAAAGAAGTTTCGCGAAAAACTCCCTGGAACTTTTAAATAAATTGCAAACAAGTCTAGCAGCAGGTTTTAACCCTTTAATTAAGACACCAGCACATTTTTATAAAATGTACAAAAATTCATGTGGGCTCCAATTGATCTGTAGGTGCTCCACAAAAATTGGGGAGACAAAATAAAATGTTTTGGCCAACATTTGTTCACAGCTTTTAATTTGGATTAATTTCGACAATTTCCAATTTGTATTTAATTGAAGCACTTAAACATTTCCAAAAATACTGAAATTATTCATGGAGGCTCTAACATTAACATTGAAGCACCCCATGATTTTAGTTTGAATTTTGGAAGGTTGAACTTAGTTTCAAAAATAGAAATTGAATTAAGCCAAATTGAATCCTCATATTTATTTCTCATTTGGCAAAATCATAAATTTGAGAATTGGGTTCAAAAGGTAAGCTTGGAACTTCCTAAACTAATTGGAAGTCCAAGAAGGATTTGGTTTGCTAAGTTGAGCATTTGCATAGGTTGGGATGTTTGGGAAGTGTTGCTTCCCCATTTGGTTGCTTGCATATGTGGTTTAGTTAGCAATGACAAATTCATATGGATGCCATGATGCAAAGGATGAAAAACAAAAGTGGAAAAATTCTTCGTATTTTTCATTACAAAGCTGGGGCTATTACAATTCTACCCCCCTTACAGGAATCTCGTCCAGAGATTCTAGGCTTGAGTGAAGAAGGCGGGGTATTCCTGACGAAGACTAGTTTCTCGCTCCCATGTGGCTTCTTCCTCGGAAGGTTGACCATTGAACTTTTAGGAATTGATGGTGTTGTTGCGGGTTTTCCTTTCCGCTTCATCCAAGATGTGGATAGGATACTCGCGATAGGTCAAATCCTCCTGAATGTCCAATGCATCATGATCAACCCCACAGATTGGATCTTGAAGCAACGACGGATTGGGAGAACATGGAACACATCATGCACATCCGGGAAGTATGGAGTGTAAGCTCAAGTTGATAGGATAGATCTGCCTCGCTTGGCTAGGACGGTGAAAGGACCAACATAGCGAGGTGCCAATTTGCCCTTGATCCCGAAGCGACGAACGCCTCGGAGAGGAGAAACTCGAAGATAGGCCTTATCACCAATTTCATAATGAACCTCTTGATGGTGCTTGTCATAATAGCTTTTCTGACTGGGATGAGAAGCCTTGAGATTTTCCCGAATGACACGGACTTTCTCTCGGCTTCATTGATCACATCAGGACCAAAGAGTGACCTCTCTCCGGTTTCAGACCAATTGAGAGGAGTTCGGCATTTTCTCCCATAAAGAACCTCAAAGGGAGCCATTTGCAAACTGGCTTGATAGCTATTGTTGTAGGAGAACTCGGCGAGAGGGAGGTACTTTTCCCAACCCTTGCCGAAGGAGATGACACAAGCCCAAAGCATATCCTCAAGAACTTGGTTCACCCTTTCAGTTTGGCCATCAGTCTGAGGGTGGTAAGCAGTGCTCAGGTTAAAACGGGTTCCCAAAGCACTTTGGAAACTCTGCCAGAATTTAGATACAAATAGGCTTCCATGGTCCGATATGATGCTCAAAGGAATCCCATGGAGAGGAAAAATCCGTGCAAGGTACAACTCGGCTAGTTGCTTAGCAGTTATATCCTCACGAACAGGGAGGAAGTGGGCGACCTTGGATAGGCGATCAATGACTACCCAAATGGCAGTGTTACCCCTTTGTGATCTTGGAAAGCCGGTAATAAAATCCATACCAATTTCATCCCATTTCCATTCAGGAATGGCTATGGGGCAAAGAGTACCAGCTGGCCGTTGATGTTCAGCCTTCACTCGGCGACAGACGTCGCATTCCGCAACATACTCGGCAATCTCGCGCTTCATGCAAGACCACCAGAATTGCCGGCGAAGATCTTGGTACATTTTGGTGCTACCCGGATGAATAGAGATGGGTGACTCGTGAGCTTCGGAGAGGATCAACTCTTTGTGTTTCCCACTCTTGGGCACCACTAGGCGGTCACCAAAATAGACAACACCATTGTCATCAACCGAGAAACAATTGGCCTTTCCCATTAGCTATCTTCTCCTTGATCTCTAGGATTTCAGCATCATTTTGCTGGGCGGCCTTGATATAATCCTCGAGAGTGGATTTGATCTCGAGGTTAGCTAGAAAACCGGAAGGAACCAATTTCCAGATTCAACCTGGCAAACTCCTCATGAAGAGCAGGTTGGCCTTTTCAACCATCACGGTGTTGCAATAGGCCTTGCGACTCAAAGCATCGGCCACGACATTTGCCTTGCCGGGTTGATAATTGAGGGTCACATCATAGTCTTTTATTAATTCCAACCATGTTCTCTGCCTCACGTTCAGATCCGGCTGGGTGAAGAGATATTTTAGACTTTGATGGTCGGAGTAGATCTCGCAACGGTTGCCCAATAAGTAGGGCCTCCATTGCTTCAGAGCATGTACCACGGCCGCAAGCTCTAAATCATTAGTTGGATAATTTTGCTCATGTGGCTTGAGTTGACGGGAAGCATAGGCAACAACATGGCCCTCTTGCATCAACACACAGCCCAAGCCCTGGAGTGATGCATCACAATAGACGACAAAGTCCTTGTTGGTGTCGGGAAGGACAAGCACCGAAGTGGTGGTGAGCTTGACCTTGAGGGTTTGGAAACTTTCTTCAGCCTTGTCTGACCACACAAATTGTTTATTGTTCTGAGAAGGTCAGTCAATGCCTTGGGTATTTTGGAAAATCTCTCGATGAATCGGCGATAATAACCCGCCAATCCAAGGAAGCTTCGGATATCCTTGGCGGACTTGGGAGTTGGCCAATCCAGGAATTGCCTGAATCTTGTCTGGTATCACCGCTACTCCAGCAGCTGCCACCACATGACCGAGGAAAATGAGCTCTTTATCCAAAACTCACACTTGGAGTACTTGGCATAGAGGCGGTGATCTCGAAGCTTGGTCAGACAAGACGAAGATGCTCAGCATGCTCGTCATCGGTTTTGGAGTAGACAAGGATGTCATCGATGTAAATGATGACGAACTTGTCGAGGTACTCGTGGAAGATGGAGTTCATCAGCCTCATGAATGTAGCCGGAGCATTTTTGAGGCCGAAGGACATGACAGTGTACTCATATAACCCATAGCGGGTAGTGAAAGCCATCTTCGGAATATCCTCCTTTCGGATTTTAATCTGATGGTAGCCTGACCTCAGATCCATCTTGGAGAATACCGTTGCACCAGCCAACTGATCGAACAAGTCAGTTATTCGACGAATGGGATACTTGTTCTTGATGGTCACCGCATTCAGAGGGCGGTAATCAACAACCTAACGAGGAACATTTGTATCCCTCTTCTTGACAAAGATGACCGGGCAGCCCCAAGGTGAGCTACTCGGCCGGATGAATTCCTTTTCTAGCAGCTCATCAAGTTGCTTCTTTAATTCAGATAGCTCTTCCGTTGGCATGCGGTAGGGCCTTTTGGAAACTGGGGCGGTTCCCGGAACCAACTCAATCACAAACTCCACGCTGCGATCAGTGGCATGCCAGGCAATTCCTCCGGAAAAACATCGGGGAAATCACACACCACTGCAACTTCATGCATTTCTGGCGGTGTGGTTCCTTCTAGGAAACACAAGCTGATCTCCGGTGAGAGTGGAGTGGCAGTGGAGGGAATTGCGGACGAGGGTGACCAATAACTCACCAGCCCGACGGTTTGGGTGGATCACAGTGACAGACTTGGCAGCACAGTCCAGGTTGGCCTGATATTTGACTAACCAATCCATCCCCAGAATTACATCTAGCCCATCTGACTTCAGTGCTATTAGCTGGAACGGGAAAGGACCAGTAGCCTATGGTAATCTGAACCTCGGAAGTAACCCACTTGGTTTGCCAACGAGACCCTGGTGTTTTAACCACTAGCGGAGAGTCCATGTTCTCAAACGGTATTTGATGGTTGTGTGCAAATGCTATTGATATGAATGAATGCGATGCTCCAGAATCAAACAAGACTGAAGCAGGGTAATCATTGATTTGAAGCGTACCCATGAGAACTCTGGGTCCTCCTCAACGCCTTCAGCCGAGACGTGGTTCAGGCGGCCACGGCTGACGGTGGTAGACTTGGCGGCTGGGGTAGAGTGTGCTGGTGCAGGTGCTGTAGTAGCCGGTGCCTTCTGGGGACACTCCCTGAGTAGTGCCCCGACTGGCCACAAGCGAAGCAAGTGGACCCCGGTGGTGCAGGCAGCCGAGGTCGAAAACCGCCTCCAGCCGATACCAAGGTCGAAGTAGCTGGGCTGAGGCGGAGGTGGCAAGTACCCAGGTGGGCTTCGGCGCGGAGGGTGCCTTGGCACAGCGCTGAAGGGCACAAATACCCGGCGCTTCTTGCCCTCAGAAGAAGAGGAGCTCTGGTTGTCGGTGGAAGCTGGCCTCTTGGAAGCCTCCAGCTCCTTCCTACCTTGCTCCATGGTGAGAGCCTGGTTGTAGAGCTCTTGGTAGGAAGTGAACTTGAAGGGTAGGAGCTCGTATCGGAGACGAGGTGCGAGCCCCTCGCGGAAGAGGTATTGCTTGTCCTCATCATTCGTCACGTCCCGAGGGGCGTAACGGGAGAGGTGGATTGAACTCCCGCCATAGGCTTGGACGTCCATGCGTCCCTAGGTCAAGTCCAGGAACTCCCTCCTCTTGAGCTCCAGGATGGGCTTGGGGATGTACGCCGCATCGGAAAGCGGCGCGGAACTCCTCCCAAGTGAAGACATGGCCCGCGGCAACCATTGCCACGTGGCTCTCCCACCAGGAGCTGGCGGCTCCATCCAGCAGGTAGGTGGCAAAGTTGACATATTCCGCCACCGGAACATGAAGAGAGGCAAACTTGTGCTCTAAAGCCCGAAGCCAATCATCCGCATCAAGCGGCTCCTTAGCTTCAGAGAAAGTGGGAGGTTGGGACCGCAAGAACTCGGTGAGAGTGGTGCAGTCCGTGTTCCTCCTGACCTCTTGCTGCACCAGCTGCTCGAGCAGACGCTCATTTCGCAGCCGGTTTTGCTCAATAGCCATCAGGACCTCCGCCATTGAAGGTGGCGGCGGTGCATCAGGATTGCTTGTTTCCCCACGAGGGGTAGGAGCCATTCTGAAGAATTGGAACAATGACATAGTTAGTAAACACCTTCGACAGATAGGATAGATCATTAGGATGCTTCCAGATATAGATATTGAGGATGCAATAACACAAAGGCAGATTTAGGCAACCACGGTGACATCACGTCATCGCGGCGATAGCAAACGGATACAAGGTCTCGAGACATAAACTGGACGGTAAGAACCCAACCCCGAGAACCTAAAACTTTGTCACCAAGCTAAAAAAAAATAGAGGTAAGAATCAGAGTAGAGCGAGTTGGATGAGGAGTAAAAAGAATCCTAAGAAGTTTTGACAACTCATTTTTAGGTTAAAGATAATTTTCAACTAGACTCGACGTCGACCAATAGAAAGGGTTTCCTACAGGCAGTCCTGCTCTGATACCAACTTGTAGCGCCCCGACCCCAGAACTATACAGTGAAACGTTGTGTAACCGGTCATGCTACACAATCGAGGGTTACTGGGTTTACCAATCCTAGGCCAAAACTCATTGGCAGGTGTGCTCGGAATGGATCATCGGCACACAACACCTCGATCATGCCATAAGCTCAGACATCGCTTTCACGTATAGTAAAGAGACCGAGACTTGTGGAACAACTGGCACATTGCAGACTCTATGACACAAAACTCATATAGCAACTCATATATGAGAAAGATACAAATATTACACATCAAAAGGTCACAGACCATCAATTCAACAAGCGGAAGCGAAGTAGTGTTGTCTAGTACAACAAGATCCAAATATAGGGCCTAAGAGGCCTACACATAATTAAACCCAGCCAGCTTGCTCCACGGTCCCAAGCTGCCACCTGGGAACCCCGGACTACTAGTCGATGTCCACGTAGAACCCACCTAGCTGCTCGGTGTCGTCCTCCTCTGAAATACAAATAAAAAGGCAGCAAAGAGAGAGACTGAGTACGATGTACTCGCAAGTTTAGTAGGGCGATATAGGCCCAATGACTGACAGAGGCTCTAAGCTGTATATGTAGCTATTTTGCATAAAGCTAGTTTTCCATTTAAAGGATATAAAGGACACAAGGCATCGTCTACTCAGAATATTTTTCATAAAGGGGATAAGACGATAACATTTCATCTTCGGTTCTTGTCGAACCTACTCGTAGCCATACACACCTCTCATCTCCACCAAAGGCACTCCCTCGAATCACCCTCGAGGAAATGAACCTTTCACACACACGTTGAGTTGCAACGTTTAGCTGCCAAATTAATTAATTAATTAAGGTTCTCTATGATCTCGTATATCCATCCCCAAGTCGTCCATAACCGCGGACACGGCTTTTCGAAAAGATTAAACCTTGCAGGGGTGTACTATTTTACCCATTGGTACCGTCCGGCTCACCTAATTGGCCCTCTTCTAGGGAAGGCCGGCGAGCGGGCGCGGTTAGACCTTTACAAAGCATGAGGCTTACTCAAGGGCCATCAGTGTGCGGAAGGACAGGTTCAGCGCCTCCAACGCCCTGCCCCGCGGCCACATCCTAAACACCACCATCCTCGTTCCTTTTTCCACCCACACACTCACGCGCAAATAGAAATAGCAAACTAGAGGACCCTTGACAAGCCCCTCACAAATTATTTGGTCAGTAAGGCGCCCATACACCCACCAATGGCAGCACGCTCGATCTTGAGTCTAGAGACAAGAACTCGCACCTAGGGGCAAGAGTGAGGCAAAACACCATCCCCGATGGCAACTCACCCAAGCCTTCTTAGCAATTTAATTAAACAACCCGTATATCGACCATATCCGAAACATTCAAGCAACATCAACAATTATGGAATTAAACAACGGACATTGCTAGCATTTGACTAAGCATGGCTAAGCATATAGATACAACCATTATATCTTTGTCTCCGGCCAACACATCAACACTAAGGTTCATAGGTAGGGATACATGTGATTGGCTCGGGGAAAAACATGCATTCATAGGATACTCTATGTCTTGAACAAAAATGACATTTGAATTGCATGCAATATTATGGTGGATAAAATAAGTTGATAAAGTCATAGGATGCTAGTATGCCAAGAAGGTTAGGTTATCTCTTGCCTTGCTGTCGGGGCGTGTAGTACGGCTCATCGGTGTAGATAGGGGAACCCTCGACTCCGGAATCTATCGATACCCAAAAATAATACAAAAGAACAAATAAATCACAAGAGGACAAGGTGCAATGCACAATCACATGATGACATTTCAAGTTGATGCAAGGATATCAACATTTATTTTATTTAACAAATTAAATGGAGTTCCAAATAATTAGGCAATTATTTGAAAAGCACCCCATATTTAACTTAATGTCCAACTGTCATAAATGATTACATTATTTAGAATTTGCTCAAATATGCATGAATATGACATGAATAGATAGGGTTTTTTCTTCCGATCGTTTTGGTACCTCACTTGCAATTTCCGGAGCACCGATGAATAAATAGCAAATTAATTAAATAATTGAATTTAATTCATTTAATCAAATTATGCATAACATCATATAAGAATTTGTGATCATGATGTGATATTAGCATGGTTTGTATGCATTTGAAGTGTTGATCACATTGATATATTATTCATAATTTTGGATAATTATTTAACGAATTATGCTTTTCCCAAATTAGGTATTATTTATACCAATTTTAGGAATTTCTTAAATAATAGCAAGATTACAAGTTCAAAAGACAAATACAATTGTTCTATCTTATAGAGTTTAATTTTCTGAACAATTTGCAATTTGATTTGTCAAATTTGGATAGAAATTCAAATAGTTATCAATATTTGAAAATTGTTTCAAAAACCAAAAAGGGAAACTAATTCCCTGCATGCCGGCCTCGAGCCGGTCAGGCCGGGGTGCAGGCCGGGGACCAACCCAAAGGCGCAGGCCTTTGGCCGGCCCAGGCCGGGCTGGCAGGCCGGGGTGGTGGCCGAGCGAACTGGCCTTTGGCCGGCCCAAACCGAGCCCAAGCCGGGTGCCCAGGCCGGGCACCCGCCCGAGGCGTCCGGCCTCAGGCCGGCCCAGGCGACGGCCAGGCCGGGCAGGCAGTGCCGTGACGCCGGCGGCGGCCGCATGGTCAACGGCGGTCGAGGAGGGTAGTAGGAGAGAGGGAAAAGAGCAGAAATGGGGCGGTGCTCACCCTGAGTTGATCGTTGGGGCCGGTGCGGCGAGGGGGAGTCGAGGACGCCGGAATCGACCGGTATTTGTTCCGGGCGGCCGGCGGCCGAGGTGGACGACGTCGAGGACGCCCACGTCGACGTCGGGCCTCCCGGCTCGATTCCTCCGGTGGGGAGGGAGCAGAGGATGGGGCTGATCCAGCCGTGGCCTTCGATCCGTGCGGGGCGGACCGGAGACAACGGTTGCGAGCTCGACGCGACGGCGGCAGGGAGGGAGTGCGCGAGGGGGAGGGAGGACGAGAGGGTGAGGGGCAAGCGGGGGAAAAGGAGCAGGTGCAAGTAGGGGTCCGCGACCACCAGCAGGGCACGGCCAGGAGAGGGTGGACGGCGGCATGGCGACAGTGCCGTCGGCACTGTGGAGGAGAGAGAGAGGGAAAATAAGTTTCGCGAAAAACTCCCTGGAACTTTTAAATAAATTGCAAAGAAGTCCAGCAGGAGGTTTTAACCCTTTAATTAAGGCACCAGGACATTTTTATAAAATGTGCAAAAATTCATGTGGGCTCCAATTGATCTGTAGGTGGTCCACAAAAATTGGGGAGACAAAATAAAATGTTTTGGCCAACATTTGTTCACAGCTTTTAATTTGGAGTAATTTCGACAATTTCCAATTTGTATTTAATTGAAGCACTTAAACATTTCCAAAAATACTGAAATTATTCATGGAGGCTCTAACATTAACATTGAAGCACCCCATGATTTTAGTTTGAATTTTTGGAAGGTTGAACTTAGTTTCAAAAATAGAAATTGAATTAAGCCAAATTGAATCCTCATATTTATTTCTCATTTGGCAAAATCATAAATTTGAGAATTGGGTTCAAAAGGTAAGCTTGGAACTTCCTAAACTAATTGGAAGTCGAAGAAGGATTTGGTTTGCTAAGTTGAGCATTTGCATAGGTTGGGATGTTTGGGAAGTGTTGCTTCCCCATTTGGTTGCTTGCATATGTGGTTTAGTTAGCAATGACAAATTCATATGGATGCCATGATGCAAAGGATGAAAAACAAAAGTGGAAAAATTCTTCGTATTTTTCATTACAAAGCTGGGGCTGTTACAATGTCTCCCATTTATGATGATTACAATGATGAATATGATATTTTCAGTCCACCTACTAGTGAGGATGAAAGTGATTTGATTGAGTTTGATGATCCATTATGCTCATTAGATGATAAGTCTTTATATGGTGATTCTATTCAAAACTATGTGGTTATGTTTAACTTTAATGCTTGCAACTATTATGAGAGAGGAAGATATAAGAATACCCTTTATGTATCTATGTTATTTAAAATGCAAGCTATTGATTATTATATGCATTGGTTACCTCAAGTTTGCTGTTATTTATTCATATATAAAACTCCAATGCATAGGAAGAGAGTTAGACTTAAAAGTAAATTGTTTAATATTCTGTGGTGTGTTCCTTATGCTTTAATGTCCTATTCAGTTTGAGCACATATTTATATCCTTACAACATGTAAAATAACTTTACCTACTGTTTTCTAACAATTATTTTAAGATTTTCACTTTACATAAAAATTGGGAAAGTAAATGAGAAGGATGAGTAATGGAGAAGTTGGGGTCGACCTTGAACATGTGTTGTTCATGCCAATGGAACCATTGCAAATTCACTATCATTAAAACTTTGCCCAAAGCTAAAACCAAATAAAAAGATTGACATCACCTTTGTATCTTGTTTTTCATCTTAAAAGGCAAGAATAACCTCTTTTGAGAGGTAGGATTAAACACTAGTGATTTCCTGTCTAGAAAACAGATTCCTGAGCTGCACTGCGAAAAATGTTAAAAATCACAGAAGAGGAATATTGACTTGATATTTTACGACAGAAATATTAAGTTATTAATACACAATTAATTAGTTCAAAGTTTTTTGGTTTGGGCAACGTAAGTGCCTCTGAAAATTCACTCTTTACGGGTTGTCCAGTTTTTGACAGATTCTGTCTTTATTTCGCATTGCTCTCATTACTTGTGTTTTGTGCGGTTCTTTTGATCAAGGAGTATTACAAAACCATAGTAACAGTAGCTAATGTTTAGAATAAATTCATGATATGTCTTTGCTGTAACTATGTGGATTTAATTTATGAAGGCACTAACCCCTCTAATCAAGTTTATGATGAGTTTTGTGTGAGATAAATGTTAAGGTGGAAGAATTGAGAATGATGAACAAGATCAAGAGGGACAAAAACTCAAGCTTGGGGATGTAACCACTAAGCTCACCCTACATACAAGAATTTATGCTTGGGGATGCCAAGCCACCTCACTCCAACCATCTTGATACCAAGTAAGTAAGCCTAGCTATATGGCTATAAGGAAAGCGCTTTACGGGAAGCAACCCGGTTGTTTTTACTTTTGATTTTCTTTGTGTCCTCTTGTTGTAGCAAGAGAATGTTTTCTTAGTTTAGTTTCTGGAATTTTTAATAAAGTGCCAAGTTTTTACCCATTTTGGTATGAAAAAGTTGTTGTTTTGCATGCGGAGATTTCATTCCAGCACAGGTCAGTGGACGGTTTGATTTTTAGTTCTTATTCTGTAACTCAGATTGAGCTGATATTTTTACTGTAACTGAAAATTTTCATCCTCTGTATGCATGAATTCTTTCAGAATTTTTAGACATGTTTAAGTCAAGTAGAAAAATACGTTTTCTGCTGTCAGTTTTCTGGACAGATTCTGTCCAATATTGTTGATGCATGTTTTGAACTTTTAACTTGAATCTTGTTGATCCAATTGAGTTTATTAATAGGCATACAACATTATACAATTTCTGGACATTCATATGAATTTTTGTCTAAGGATTATAAGCAGCAAGTAATGCATTTGTCTATCACTACTAATGTCACCCCACAGAAAAGAAATGGGAGAAACAGTGTTTTTCACAGGGATTAGAGGAGATGCACCAAGAGCTATCCAAGGATGGTGAAAACCATAAGCTTGGGGATGTGAAGACATCCCCACTGGACCAACACACTCTCAGTTTGCACACGTCTAACTTCTGTTTTTCTATCAATGCACTTTATCGCATAAACTTGGAGCGTCTTTTATTTGTTTGTTATGTTAGTCTAGTTTTTGTTTTGAGGCCACCACTATCATTTTTATATGAGAGATCTACTGGAAGTTTGGGTTGAATTTATTTGGATGCTATTATAATGATTGGGAAAGGGATGTTTGAGTTGATTTAAAAAGTTACATATAGTTGCATAATTCATATGTTTTTAATGAGTGTCAATTTGCAAGTGTTTTATCAAGAGCTATCTTATATTCATGTTTAGATGCTGAATGTTACCGTACTTGGTTTAACATGAATTAGTTAGTTCTATGGACACTCATGCATGCATCTAGATGGTCATCTTTCTCCCTTTTGCTAGCCCAAAAATTCCAACAAGTAAAAACTTGTTTCCAACACCTTCAACCAAAGTTTTTCCAGTGAGTCCACCATATCTACCTATTAGCTTTATGCTATTCCAAGTATGTTCATCATGTTATTTGTGTTATCTATACCTCTAAATGAAAATAATTATGTTATTTATTGTAATGGGAAAAGTTGGTTAAAAAGCTCTCGCGAATTTGATGCACACTTTACTTTTATTGCATTTAATAAACATGAACCATTGTGATTAATATTATTATGATAGTGGTTTGATAAATGTTTAAGGTTGGGAGTTAGCCCATATGTGCTGTCGCATGCAAAGCTTTCAACATGTTCCATCATTTATTTAGTTGATATCATGTACTTTTGTTTATGGATGCCTATCACACTACCACAGAATGGGTTATAGGGAGGTTGGCACTCTGTGGCGCACCGTTAATTCGTGCGCCACAGAAATATGTTTCTGTGGCGCACCGTGCTTGGTGCGCCACAGAAAGTCACATTTCTGTGGCGCATGTGGCCAGGTGCGCCACAGAAAGTCTTTTGGGGGGGGACTGGTGAATTTTGGGAAAAAAATTCTGTGGCGCACCTGGAATGGTGCGCCACAGAAAGGTGACATTCTGTGGCGCACCAAGCTTGGTGCGCCACAGAATTTTTTCCTTCCGATCACCCCCCCCCCCCCCCCCCGTGGATCGCCTTTTTAGTCTTGTAGGAGGTAAAATAAAATGATAAAAAATTCAATAAATAAAATCCTTTGCGATGTAGTTAGGTATGAGTGTCTAGTAGGTCTATAAAATTTGAAATATGAATTTTGACCTTTTTTGCAACAAATGAAAAAAAAATCTTATAACGGGCATAACTTTTGCATACGACGTCGAAAAAATGCGAATAATACCTTAAAAAAACTAGAGAAAATTTCGGATTCGACCCCATCCGGGTTTACCCGGTCAGCAATTCACAGAATCCTCAAATTCCAAACCAAAAAAAAGTTATGGCCAATAGAAGAATTTTCCCAGCAAAATCAAAAAAAAAATCAAAAAAAGGAAAAAAATCAAATTTTGAATCCAGCCGGCACCCTCTTCTCCTCCACTTCTCCTCTCCCCTTCTCCACTTCTCCTCCATTTCTCCTCTCCTCTTCTCCTCTCCCTTTCTCCTCTCCTCTTCTCCTCTCCCTTTCTCCTCTCCCCTTCTCCTCCATTTCTCCGGCGAGCTCCTCCTCCTCCTCCACCACGACCTCCGGCGAGCTCCTCCTCCTCCACCACTACCTCCGGCGAGCTCCTCCTCCTCCACCACTACCTCCGGCGAGCTCCTCCTCCTCCACCACTACCTCCGGTGAGCTCCTCCTCCTCCACCACTACCTCCGGCGAGCTCCTCCTCCTCCACCACTACCTCCGGCGAGCTCCTCCTCCTCCACCACTACCTCCGGTGAGCTCCTCCTCCTCCACCACTACCTCCGGCGAGCTCCTCCTCCTCCACCACTACCTCCGGCGAGCTCCTCCTCCTCCACCACCACCTCCGGCGACCTCCCCCTCCCCCTCCACCCGGCGACATCCCGTCCTCCAACTCCGACAAACTCCGGCGAAATCCGGCGAACTCCGGCGACCACCATCCTCCACCAACCTCCGACGACTCCCTCCTACAAAACGAAACGAATCAAAATTTCGAAAAAAGGGCGGCCAGATCTAGATCTGGCCAGATCCAGATCTAGATCTGGCCGCCCTTTTTTTCGAAATTCAAAAAAATTCTGTGGCGCACGGTGGGGGTGGTGCGCCACAGAAATATTTCTGTGGCGCACGGTTGGTTGGTGCGCCACAGAAATATTTCTGTGGCGCACGGAAGAGGTGCGCCACAGAATAAATTTTTGTGGCGAGAATTCTGTGGCGCACCCAGCAATTTGGCGGGTGCGCCACAGAATTGCAATTTGGTGCGCCACTGATAGCCCTTTCTGTGGTAGTGTCATGGTGAAATAATGTGGAAATAGAGTAAGTTTAAATGAGTTTGTATAAATGGTTAGAGAGAAACCTGGGCCGCTAATCTAAGCCATGCATCATTCATGGTGGAAATTTACTTACATGCTATTTTGAACTTTCTGTGATACTCCCTACAATAAAAAGCTATATCAAGTGGTAAATAAAAAGGGTGTTGAGGTTGTTCATTATGTTTGTTTGTCTTGTTGTTTGATGTGGGCTTGATCCATATCATGGGACAAGAGGTACCCCAGTTGAGGCTCTTGATGATACCATTATTACTTACAATGATAGATAACTTAAACTTGCTTTGTTTCCCAAGATGAGTAATCATGGTGTAGGTACTTGTATTCAAGGGGCATGAGACATCTAACCTTTGCTTTATCAAGGCCACTACTCATATTTGCTTTCACATTAAATTTTAATCACTCAAGATGCTATGATAGGGGAATGAGAGCTTGACACCAAGTATTACCATTGCAATCAATAACTTAAGTATAATAGTTTGGAGGATAGATGAAACTTATGCATGTTTTACCTCTACTCATTTATATATCTTTTCCAAAGTGTCCACCTTTTATATTCAGATTTTCATCTTCACTCTATGACCTATGTAGGATGTTCTTACTTATCATTGAACATCCTTGCATTGAATATTTGATATCACTTTATAATCTATCTTGCATATTGCTACTCCTATAAAGAATGAATCATTTGACTCTATGTAGCAATAATAATCATCTTTGATATCCACTGATAGAATTAAAATGCAAAGTCCATGTTAGTTTTATCACCTTCATACTCGAGGACGAGTATAGGTTAAGCTTGGGGATGTTGATGCATGTAAAATGCATACATGAACTTTGCATTATAATTCTCATATTTCAATCATATTTGCATCATATAAGGGTTATATCATTGTTTTATATTGATTTTGGAGATAATTCACAGTTTCCCCATTTATTTGGAATTAACCCGGCAGAACCAGAAAACCCCTTTTTCCATGTTTTTGACTTCCAGGGAGCCAAACGACGTCCAAATGACCTAAGATTTTACGGGGCCCAATATTTGGAAGGAAGAAGACGTACGAGCAAAGGATCCGCGTAAAAGGAAGTCCGAGGAAGAAATTGGGTGGGCCCACGCGGCCCCTGTACCTGGCCGCGTGAGGCACCCCCTTTTCCCCCTTGTGGCTCCGATGCCGTCGATCTTCGTCTCCCTGGTTTCGTCTTGACCTAAAACCGACTTCATAAATAGTCCCCCGAGGAGTTTCGCGAGGAGGCGGCGGAGAAACACAAAACCAGAAACAGAGAGACAGAAGGCTGCCGCCGGAGAAGATCGGAGGGGGGAAACACCACCGGAATCCACCTCCGGAGGGCTCCACCCCCCTCCGGCGTGTTCATCATCAACTTCTACAGCAAGATCATCTCATCTCTCCACTCTAAACTCTTGGCAAACATGATGGATGATGCAATATACTTTTCCCTTGATCTATTGTGTCTCTCCATCTATGTTTGAGAAGTGATTTGTTCATGGCATTAGTGAAATAGTTCATTGATTGGTTGCATACAAGTTTTGTTATCTTTTATGATTGTCTTGATGTACAATGTATGAGTGCACGCATATGTTGGGGGAATGCATGTAAGGTGATCACCGGTAAGGTAATGGAGTGAGGGAGACTTGGGAGGACAAGTAAACCCGAGATCGAATCATGAAGTTACTCTATTGGGGATATATGGGGGACCCTAGAACTTAAGGCTATGGTGGGACAATTATGTCTTAATAATTCTTGTGCTGCACATTTAATTGGCCATGAGATCCATCATGAGAGTTGTGTAATTTGCTCATTTACTTGGCTACACCTATTTATGGCTCCCCCCTAGAAGAAACAATTAAGACTAAAACATGTGCTTCACTGATTGTGACAACCACACGAATGAAATAACAATTGCCAGAACATTTGCTCCCTTGAGATATTTGCTAGTTGAGATTCTTGCTACTTGTTACCTTGATAAAACTGCTTTAAGAAACTTGCATTAGAAAGCTTGCTCTTAGAAACTTGTTGCTAGATAAACCTACTCCACATCACTTGGTTCCATTAGTTAGTTCCTTTTTTACTCAAATTTATTGCTTTGCATAAAAGGCCATATAAGAGGGTTATAGGGCTTAAGAGAATAGATAGTTTACCTTCAGCTCCTCGTGGGTTCGACACTCAAATACTTATCGAATTGTGCTATAGTGATTCCTTGCTCTTGGGGATTATCAACACTTCATATGTATAAAGTTGTGGTGAGAGGTTTAAATGGCCAAGACCCTACTGCGAAGTGTGGCTGGCTTCAACCGGGATCAGTTACTCACTAGTAAAGTTTCTGGATTTAGAGGTCAAAACTCCCCCTTCGGGCGAACCCGAGGGAACTTGTGATCACACGGCCTAGCTTTTCTGTATCCCATCTTCCTACGCCCTACCCTAACACAATCAAGCAAAAAAGTCCACAGGTCCCTCTTTCAATGATGGTCAAAGGGGTCGACAGTGAAGTTTGACCCCAATTAAGTTGTGGGTGTGTGCCCCAAGAACGTTTTAAAGGCACCGGATTCCGCCTCGAAGGATTCTGATAGTGGAAGGTGAACCAAACCCTTGGTTGCGGTTCATCGGAGAATAGGGTGAGGCCTTTGTGGCATCTTGAGTAGCCCTCTTGTGGCGAGCTCACACCCCTCCAACGAGACGTACTCCCTTAACAAGGAGGAACTCGGGAATACATCCTTGTCTCCGCGTGCTTCTACCTTCGGTTATCTCTATCCCTTAGTTGTCTTTACTTGTATCGTGTTTACTTGCCTAGTCGTAGTTTCTTGCTTGTCATATAGGTAAATCCACCGTAGTTGCATATCTAGAGAATTTACCTTTGTGTTAAGGCTAAAATCGAAAAAGTATTAAAATTTGGTGTAGCACCTATTCACCCTCCCCCTCTAGGTGCCCATACGATCCTTTCAATTGGTATCAGAGCCTTGGCTCATTAATTAGGCTTCACCGCCTAAGAGAGTATGGAACCCGAGAGTGGAGAGGTGGAGGCCTCTACTAGCAGAGTCTCCATGGATGAATTCAAGAAATTGGAGGCATCCATGGGTGCTCTGTAACAGCCCCTGTTTGGCACCCTAAAATATGGGCCAAATTTTCACTTTTTGGTTTGCATTGCATCATGGCATACATACTTAAATTGCTATTGTTAAATAAAGCCACACTTCAGAAACATCAAAAGGGAAGCAAAACCCTTCCCCAAAAATCCCAAACCAAATACAAAGCTCAAGTTGGCAAAATCCATTATTCTTGAATTTCCAAAGTGCCACGGAAGTTCCAAGAATATATTCTATAAATAATTGTCAAAGGAAATTTCTTGTCAAACAAAGAAATAAATTTGAGAATCTAAAATTGGTTCAAATCAAATCCTATTTTTGAAACCCAATTAAACTTTCCAAAAATTCAAAATAAAATTATGGGGAGCTTCATTGTTATATTATGAGCCTCCAAAAATATTTTCATAATTTATTGAATTGCTTAAGTACTCCAAATAAATACATTTTGGAATTTATTAAAATTGCCATATTCAAACCCTGTGATCAAATGTGGTGCAAAACATTTTATTTTGCCACCCCAATTTTTGTGGAGTCTCTATCTGACAAGGGGAGCCTACCCAAATAATTTCATATTTTATAAACATGTTCCAATGCTTTATATAAATCCCTAAACCCTACTGGTTTTAATGGAAAAAGAAAACAAAAGGAAAAGGTTCAAAACCCTGGTGTGTGGACCCTGCTGTCAGCCTCTCCTCTTCCCCTTTTCCTCACAGTGGCGACATGGACCCTGGCGCCATGCCGCGCGCGCCACCTACTCCCCCTAGAGGTCAAACGGACCCCCCCCTCCGACGCCCTGCTCATCCCTCTATCGCACGCGCACCTCCACACCTGCTCCCGCTCTCTGTCTCTCTCTTTCGAGCTCGGCCGAGCCACTGCTGCCGCCGCCCGCCGGTCACTTGCCGACAATTCCGAGCTTCCCGTCCAGATCGAAGCCCACCGGAGGGTTTGCCGCGTTGCCCTTTACCTCCGTGCCGAAGAAATCGATGAGTGCTGGCCGCCATCGTCACCGCTGCTCAAATTCTTCCACGCCTGGCCGAGACCCGCCGTTCGCCGCCGTCGCGATTGTCGTCGCCTCCGGCCGCCCTGGTGTGAGCTAGGGCCGCCGTCCGCTCCGCGCGGTCACCCTCTGCCTTCCCGTCGAGGGCATCGAGCCGGGACGCCCTCACCTGGGCGTGCTACGCCGCCTCCTCCCGCGCCGGCCTCCGCAAGCCGAGCACGCCCACGACACCATCCGGCCACCACGACCTCCTGATGACGGCATTGATGAGAGTGTTCTTCTCCCTCAACAACGCCAACAAGTACTCTTGATACCCTGAAAGGAAGATAATATATTAGGTATAGGTTGAGCCTCCAAGTGCAGAGTATGTAGAAGTGGTAGTTTTTCCCCAAGAAGGTGACTCGAGGGTTTAATATCGAACTCTCGGGGAATCAGTAGTGTGGGTTTTATCTTCTTGTCCTTCTCTAGATTTCCTGCAAACAAAATATATTGCTTTGTGCCCTCAACCTCACCAAGTGGTTGTCAAGCACAAGATGTGAGAATGATATTAAGATGATAATGAATGCAGAACAGTAAATAAAAAATGCAATGGTGGTGAATAAGTATGCAAGGATGATAGTAATGATGATGGATGGTATTTTTGGGGTTTTTATATGTGAATAAATAAGTAAAAATGTTTTTGTATTCTCTGATTTTAAAATGGCTGAATGTAAAAGATGCTTAAAAGTGGTTGGAAAGTTGTTTCTTATGATTAAAAATGGACCGGGGTTCATGGTTTCACACATGCACTCTCTCTTTAATATAGTGTGGCAAATGAGTAGACATAGATTTAACATATGAGATTGCAAACAAGGTTAATGACATGTTACTAATTATATGGGCATCACGTCCTAACATAGAGACCTTTTGATTATTAGTCTCACTTATACTCCACCAAGATGTGAACTAAATCATACACCTTAGTAATTAAGATAACATCAGAGTATAGCTTTAAGATTAATGACATGAAGTGATAATTGTAACGCCCCGACCCCGGAATTATACAGAGAGGCTATGTATTCGACACAACCATCAATGTATAACACAAAGATCGAGACTTGTGGAACAGAACTGGCACAAAGCATGACTCTACGACACAAAACATTTATATAGCAACTCATATAACGAGGAGAATACAAATATTACAACCAAAAGGATCACAGATCCAACAATTCAACAAGCGGAAGCGGGTAGTGTTGTCTAACAACAAGAAGCAAATATATGGCCTAAGAGGCCTACAATAAACATCACCCAAGCCAGCTTGTTCCACGGTCCCAAGCTGCCACCTGGGAACCCCAGACTAGTAGTCGACGTCCACGAAGAACCCACCTAACTGCTCGGTGTCGTCCTCCTCTGAAATACAAATACACAGAGGCAGCAAAGAGAGACTGAGTACGATGTACTCGCAAGTTTAGTAGGGCGATATAGGCCCAATGACTGACGGAGGCTCTAAAGCTCTATATGTATTTCTTTTGCATAAAGCTAAGTTTCATAAACAGAAATATAATTGACCTACGGCATTCGTCTACTCAGAGTATTTTTATAAAGGGGTAAGAGAGTATCATTATCATCTTCGGTTCTCGACGAACCTACTCACCACCATCACCACTCATCTCACACAAAGGCACTCCCTCGACTCACCCTCGAGGAAATGAACCTTTCTCACGAGTTTATTATGCAACCTCTAGCTGCCATACCAATTAGGTTAACGTTGTCTATGATCTTATATCCGATACCAAGATTGTCCATAACCGTGGACACGGCTTTTCGAAAAGATTTACCCTGCAGGGGTGTACTAATTTACCCATTGGTACCGTCCGGCTCACCTAGTTGGCCCTCTTCCGGGGAAGGCCGGCAAGCAGGCGCGGTTAAACCTTTACCTCGCGTGAGACTATCCAAGAGTCATCAGTGGCCACAGGACAGGTTTCAGCGCCTATTTCAGCACCCCGCCCCATCGCCACGCCCTAACACCACCGTT
This sequence comes from Puccinellia tenuiflora, assembly GCA_012064385.1. NCBI lineage: Eukaryota > Viridiplantae > Streptophyta > Magnoliopsida > Poales > Poaceae > Puccinellia > Puccinellia tenuiflora. The sequence goes on along the minus strand of QRDG01002020.1, from coordinate 146,211 downwards.
CACATCATTCTTTTTCCACCCACATACTCACACGCAAATGGAAAACCGAACTAGAGGACCCTTGGATACGCCCGCACAAGTTATTCAGTTAGTAAGGCGCCCATACACCCACCAATGGCAGCACGCTCGTCTTGGTTCAAGAGGTAAAGAACTCGCACCTAGGGGCTAGAGTGAGGCAAAACACCATCCCCGATGGCAACTCACCCAAGCCGTCTTAGCATTTTAATCAAGCACCCCACATATCCACCAAGTCCGCATCATTCCATTTTCAACAACAATTATGGAAATAAACAACGGACATAACTAAATATTTAACTAAGCATGGCTAAGCATAGCTAAGCATATGAACACAATAATTCTATCTTTATCTCGGGCCAACACTTCAACCCTAGGTTTCATAGGTAGGGATACATGTGATTGGCTCGGGGAGGAATATGCATTCATAGGATATTCTAATAATTACCCAAAAGATACATTTGAACCGCATGCAATATTATGGTGGATAAAATAATTTGATAAAAGCATAGGATGCTAGATGCCAAGAAGGTTAGGTTATCTCTTGCCTTGCTGCCCGGTCGTGAAGCACTGCTCGTCGGGGTAGTTATCGGTAACCTCGACTCCGGAATCTATCGATACCCAAAAGAGAAATGCAAAGTACACATAAATCACACGATCACAAGGTGCAATGCGCAAACACATGATGACATGTCCAATTGATACAACCATATTATGATATAAATTAAAAGCAAATTTAAATGAGGGGCCAAATAATTAGTGCAATTATTTGGAACCAACCCCATATTTAGCTTAGTGACCACATTCTTCATAAATTGTCAAATTATTATGGAATTGGCTCAAATATGCATGAACATGACATGAAAGGATAGGTTTCGTTCTTCCGATCATTTCGATAATTTATTTGTAAATTTCGGAGTACCGATGAAGAAATAGCAAATTAAATAAATAATTGAATTTAATTCATTTAACCAATTTATGGATAACATCAAATAAATACTTGTGGTCATGACATGGTATTAGCATGGGTTACTAGCAGTTGACAAGTTGATCAAATTGAGATTTTATTTACAATTTTTGGACAATTATTGAATAGGTTATGGATTTCTCAAATTAGGCATTATTCAACCTATTTTGGGAATTCCTAAATAACCAAAAGAAAATAAAACCAAAAGAAGGTTACAATGATCCCAAGGGGTAGAGTTTGTTTTACCGAACATTTTGAAATTTGATTCGGCTAATTTGAAGCATTTTTCAATTAATTATGAATTAATTAAATCTGTTTCAAAAATTAAAAGGGAAAGAAATTTCCCTGGCAGGCCGGCCAGGCCGGTGCAGGCCGGACATCATGACCGGGCCCCAACCCGAGAGGCCCCGGCCACTGGGCCGGCCAATATGGCCGGGCCACGGCCCGAGAAGCCCCGGCCACGGAGCCGGCCAGGCCGGGGAGGGAAACCAGGCCGGGCGCACGCACCCGCGCGTTCGGTCAAAAAGCCACGACCGGCGCGAGCACGGCGGTGACCGCGGCGTCGGCACGGACGCGCACGGCGGTGGCCGGCGCGCGGGGACGCGATACTGGACGCGATTCGACGCGCCGTTCTAAGGGGAGTCCACGGGCGGCGATTTGGACCAAAAGGTCGTCGGGATGCGCACCGGCGACGGGCTACGGCGGCGTCACGGTTCGGCCGTCGGCGCCAGGACAAACGAGAGGGAAAGGGAGAGCACACGGAGGACGGGGAGCACCGCGAACTCACCCTGAGCGTGTTGGAGGGGTCGGCGGAGGCAGGGGTGGCCGGACGGCGACGTGAGGGTGCTCGGACGCCGGCGGCCGGAGCGGAAAGGACCGGCGGCATGCTTGAGGTAAAGGGCGCCCCGGCCCGATTCACTCGGTGGGGAGGACGAGGAGAGCGAGGCGAAGCTTTTGGCGGCGTCGTCATGGCCAGGGGCGGTCGGAGTCGATGGCGTGCGTGACGGCGGCGGTGATGGAGGCGCGGCGGACAGGGAGCTCGATCTAGGGTCTCCCTGTGCGGGAAAAGGAGAGAGAGAGGGAAGGGGAGGCACAGAGGAGAGGCATGGCGTCGGGGACCTCTTGAGTCTTGACCACGCGGGAGCAGGTGGGCGGCGGCATGGCTCGGGGCGGCATGGCGCCAGCGCCCTTGGTCGCCACAGTGAATGGGGAAAGAGAGAGAGACTGACAGTGGGGACCCACTGTCAGGGATTTCACCTTTTCCATTTTCCTTTTCTGATTTTTAAAACAGCCAGAATTATCTATTTAATAGAGCTATTTAAGAAATTTATAAAAATCTGGGAAAATTCATGTGGGCTCCCTAGGTTCTGAGGAATCACCACAAAAATTGTTATCCCAAAATAAAATGTTTAGGTTCACATTTATTCATATTGTCACAATTTGATCATTTTGATATATTGCAAAAAGGCACTTATTTGGAGCATTTAAGCCATTCAATAAGTTATGAAAAATATTTATGGAGGCTCATATTATAGCAATGAATCACTCCATAATTTTAGTTTGAAATTTTGGAAAGCTTAACTTGGTTCCAAAAATAGAATTTGAATTAAGCCAATTTAAGTCCTCATATTTAATTTATTTGTTTGGCATTTATAAAAATAAATTCTTAGAACTTCCGGGACAATTTGGAAACTCAAGAATAAGTTGGTTTGGCCATTTTGGGCAAAGCATTCAGTTTTGGGAATTTGAGGAAGGGTGTTGCTTCCCGTGTTGTAAGGTGTTGCTTTGTTTCCAAGTGTTGCTTTATTTAAAATTAGCAATTTAAATAATTATGCCATGATGCAATACAAAGCAAAAAGTGAAAATTTGGCCCGTATTTTAGGGTACCAAATCTGGGATGTTACAATTCTACCCCCCTTACAAGAATCTCGTCCCGAGATTCTAGAGTAGAAGTAGGGATGAAGGAAACATGACAACTCTTACTTCAACAATCTACTCGATCCCACGAAGATCTTCCTTGACGCCTAACTTGGAGCTAGGAAGCTTGACACGTCAAAGGGGCGGAAAGAACAGAAGATAACTTAAGATGGTAGACAAAATGACTCTTGCCCAAACCCATAGGTTACTGAGAGGAAAAGGAACGACTTGACCAAACCAAGGTCGAGCCGAGGATAGGACAACCGATCACCAAGACATCACTTCAAACCATCCATTGGGTAGACCATAGAGGTTTGGCACCGTGAGGAGAAAGGCATCTTCTGGACTCCATACTTCGGATACCCCAGAGACTTCCATAAGATTGAGGATTGGGCCCTAAGGTGACTGATGAAATGACCCAACTTCCGTGTGATTGGGCAAACCTTGATTTCACCGAGGCGGGAAGGATGTAGCATTGGATCCACATTTAGCTAGAGAGGTAAAACCTCATCCCGAGATATTGCCACGAGATAGATGGAGTAGGAGGATTGACCGATAGATATTTGCAACTCCGTATCGAGGTTCTCCGTGAGATTCTAGATATCGCACTCCGGCTTCGGAGATAGCCTTCATTCCATACTCAAGCGAAAGTCGTACTTGAGATAGAGAATAGACCATACGGAAAACTACCAGGGTAATTTACACATTACCCTCAGGGATAGTGGTTGAGGTTAAAGATTGAGAGATCTCGTCAACAGGCCTTCCGGTGAGGTGAATGAGCCACAACACCTGACTGGTCGGGTTACTAGTAGGTTTAGGTCACGCTCTTGATAGACTCCAAGCATCACTTCATTCAGCCCGTCATGAGACTAAGCACGACCTCTCGATATAAAAGAGTGTGACACTCCAGGGTAGAACGGAACAAAAGCTAGACAAGCTCTTACTCCGCGAATCACAAAACTTTGACCTTTTTCCTGGAAATGGAAGAGGTACCGGAGTTTGTTTCTCCTGACATCCCGAAGTGGAATGCCTTGACGAAGCACAAGAATAACATGCATCAGAACACCCCAATGCACGATACACTTGATTGTCCGCATGCAGATAGAGGACTGAAACAGATTTGGGTTAAGGAACGGGCTAACAACAATTTAGGATATTGCAGAAGCCCGTGTTAGCACTCTTCCGCCAACTAGTGTCGAAAGGGTTTCAGGAACGGTCGTTACCGGAGGAAACACAATTATTGATAGAGGAACTCGCTTGGAGCAATCCCGTCGTGATTCCGATGCTTCCATAACAGGGAGCCTAGATAAAGCTAGTGACAGAGACGAGCATTGTTGAGGAAACCAATTACGGCTGCAACCTCGAGTTCGAGGACCAACTTTAGATTGTGACAACCTGATGTAGGGTTTGACCATTTGCACCAGGGTTCAACGGAAAAGATCTGGGGTTAAAGATCAGCTTCATGCACTGGGACCCACAGTAGCATAATACTCACAAGGGTGACAGCCCTCATGAATAATTACACCGGAGCCCTAGCGCAATCCGGGACCTTCGGTTCAAGATCTTGGGCTAAAGCAAGGAATATCTTGACGAACCATCATACTTCCTTTCTTCATGTTTTAGATTTGGCAGAGGAGTAAGGATAACTAGTAACTAGAGGTAGGAACCCAAACCCCGAGATCCTAAAGATTTAGAACTTTGCCGATGATCAGAAGAACCGTTAAAATCAAATAGAGGTAAGATGACACCGAGATCAGAGTGAATTGGATGAGGAGTAAAAAGAATCCTAGGAGGGTTTTCACAACTCATTTTTAGGTTAAAAATAATTTTCACGAACTAGACTCGACATCGACCAATAGAACGGGTTTCCTACAGGCAGTCCTGCTCTGATACCAAATTGTAACGCCCCGACCCCGGAATTATACAGAGAGGCTATGTATTCGACACAACCATCAATGTATAAAACAAAGATCGAGACTTGTGGAACAGAACTGGCACAAAGCATGACTCTACGACACAAAACATTTATATAGCAACTCATATAACGAGGAGAATACAAATATTACAACCAAAAGGATCACAGATCCAACAATTCAACAAGCGGAAGCGGGTAGTGTTGTCTAACAACAAGAAGCAAATATATGGCCTAAGAGGCCTACAATAAACATCACCCAAGCCAGCTTGTTCCACGGTCCCAAGCTGCCACCTGGGAACCCCAGACTAGTAGTCGACGTCCACGAAGAACCCACCTAACTGCTCGGTGTCGTCCTCCTCTGAAATACAAATACACAGAGGCAGCAAAGAGAGACTGAGTACGATGTACTCGCAAGTTTAGTAGGGCGATATAGGCCCAATGACTGACGGAGGCTCTAAAGCTCTATATGTATTTCTTTTGCATAAAGCTAAGTTTCATAAACAGAAATATAATTGACCTACGGCATTCGTCTACTCAGAGTATTTTTATAAAGGGGTAAGAGAGTATCATTATCATCTTCGGTTCTCGACGAACCTACTCACCACCATCACCACTCATCTCACACAAAGGCACTCCCTCGACTCACCCTCGAGGAAATGAACCTTTCTCACGAGTTTATTATGCAACCTCTAGCTGCCATACCAATTAGGTTAACGTTGTCTATGATCTTATATCCGATACCAAGATTGTCCATAACCGTGGACACGGCTTTTCGAAAAGATTTACCCTGCAGGGGTGTACTAATTTACCCATTGGTACCGTCCGGCTCACCTAGTTGGCCCTCTTCCGGGGAAGGCCGGCAAGCAGGCGCGGTTAAACCTTTACCTCGCGTGAGACTATCCAAGAGTCATCAGTGGCCACAGGACAGGTTTCAGCGCCTATTTCAGCACCCCGCCCCATCGCCACGCCCTAACACCACCGTCCACATCATTCTTTTTCCACCCACATACTCACACGCAAATGGAAAACCGAACTAGAGGACCCTTGGATACGCCCGCACAAGTTATTCAGTTAGTAAGGCGCCCATACACCCACCAATGGCAGCACGCTCGTCTTGGTTCAAGAGGTAAAGAACTCGCACCTAGGGGCTAGAGTGAGGCAAAACACCATCCCCGATGGCAACTCACCCAAGCCGTCTTAGCATTTTAATCAAGCACCCCACATATCCACCAAGTCCGCATCATTCCATTTTCAACAACAATTATGGAAATAAACAACGGACATAACTAAATATTTAACTAAGCATGGCTAAGCATAGCTAAGCATATGAACACAATAATTCTATCTTTATCTCGGGCCAACACTTCAACCCTAGGTTTCATAGGTAGGGATACATGTGATTGGCTCGGGGAGGAATATGCATTCATAGGATATTCTAATAATTACCCAAAAGATACATTTGAACCGCATGCAATATTATGGTGGATAAAATAATTTGATAAAAGCATAGGATGCTAGATGCCAAGAAGGTTAGGTTATCTCTTGCCTTGCTGCCCGGTCGTGAAGCACTGCTCGTCGGGGTAGTTATCGGTAACCTCGACTCCGGAATCTATCGATACCCAAAAGAGAAATGCAAAGTACACATAAATCACACGATCACAAGGTGCAATGCGCAAACACATGATGACATGTCCAATTGATACAACCATATTATGATATAAATTAAAAGCAAATTTAAATGAGGGGCCAAATAATTAGTGCAATTATTTGGAACCAACCCCATATTTAGCTTAGTGACCACATTCTTCATAAATTGTCAAATTATTATGGAATTGGCTCAAATATGCATGAACATGACATGAAAGGATAGGTTTCGTTCTTCCGATCATTTCGATAATTTATTTGTAAATTTCGGAGTACCGATGAAGAAATAGCAAATTAAATAAATAATTGAATTTAATTCATTTAACCAATTTATGGATAACATCAAATAAATACTTGTGGTCATGACATGGTATTAGCATGGGTTACTAGCAGTTGACAAGTTGATCAAATTGAGATTTTATTTACAATTTTGGACAATTATTGAATAGGTTATGGATTTCTCAAATTAGGCATTATTCAACCTATTTTGGGAATTCCTAAATAACCAAAAGAAAATAAAACCAAAAGAAGGTTACAATGATCCCAAGGGGTAGAGTTTGTTTTACCGAACATTTTGAAATTTAATTCGGCTAATTTGAAGCATTTTTCAATTAATTATGAATTAATTAAATTTGTTTCAAAATTAAAAGGGAAAGAAATTTCCCTGGCAGGCCGGCCAGGCCGGTGCAGGCCGGACATCATGACCGGGCCCCAACCCGAGAGGCCCCGGCCACTGGGCCGGCCAATATGGCCGGGCCACGGCCCGAGAAGCCCCGGCCACGGAGCCGGCCAGGCCGGGGAGGGAAACCAGGCCGGGCGCACGCACCCGCGCGTTCGGTCAAAAAGCCACGACCGGCGCGAGCACGGCGGTGACCGCGGCGTCGGCACGGACGCGCACGGCGGTGGCCGGCGCGCGGGGACGCGATACTGGACGCGATTCGATGCGCCGTTCTAAGGGGAGTCCACGGGCGGCGATTTGGACCAAAAGGTCGTCGGGATGCGCACCGGCGACGGGCTACGGTGGCGTCACGGTTCGGCCGTCGGCGCCAGGACAAACGAGAGGGAAAGGGAGAGCACACGGAGGACGGGGAGCACCGCGAACTCACCCTGAGCGTGTTGGAGGGGTCGGCGGAGGCAGGGGTGGCCGGACGGCGACGTGAGGGTGCTCGGACGCCGGCGGCCGGAGCGGAAAGGACCGGCGGCATGCTTGAGGTAAAGGGCGCCCTGGCCCGATTCACTCGGTGGGGAGGACGAGGAGAGCGAGGCGAAGCTTTTGGCGGCGTCGTCATGGCCAGGGGCGGTCGGAGTCGATGGCGTGCGTGACGGCGGCGGTGATGGAGGCGCGGCGGACAGGGAGCTCGATCTAGGGTCTCCCTGTGCGGGAAAAGGAGAGAGAGAGGGAAGGGGAGGCACAGAGGAGAGGCATGGCGTCGGGGACCTCTTGAGTCTTGACCACGCGGGAGCAGGTGGGCGGCGGCATGGCTCGGGGCGGCATGGCGCCAGCGCCCTTGGTCGCCACAGTGAAAGGGGAAAGAGAGAGAGACTGGCAGTGGGGACCCACTGTCAGGGATTTCACCTTTTCCATTTTCCTTTTCTGATTTTTAAAACAGCCAGAATTATCTATTTAATAGAGCTATTTAAGAAATTTATAAAAATCTGGGAAAATTCATGTGGGCTCCCTAGGTTCTGAGGAATCACCACAAAAATTGTTATCCCAAAATAAAATGTTTAGGTTCACATTTATTCATATTGTCACAATTTGATCATTTTGATATATTGCAAAAAGGCACTTATTTGGAGCATTTAAGCCATTCAATAAGTTATGAAAAATATTTATGGAGGCTCATATTATAGCAATGAATCACTCCATAATTTTAGTTTGAAATTTTGGAAAGCTTAACTTGGTTCCAAAAATAGAATTGAATTAAGCCAATTTAAGTCCTCATATTTAATTTATTTGTTTGGCATTTATAAAAATAAATTCTTAGAACTTCCGGGACAATTTGGAAACTCAAGAATAAGTTGGTTTGGCCATTTTGGGCAAAGCATTCAGTTTTGGGAATTTGAGGAAGGGTGTTGCTTCCCGTGTTGTAAGGTGTTGCTTTGTTTCCAAGTGTTGCTTTATTTAAAATTAGCAATTTAAATAATTATGCCATGATGCAATACAAAGCAAAAAGTGAAAATTTGGCCCGTATTTTAGGGTACCAAATCTGGGATGTTACATAATAAACACATGATGGATCCAGTCTTAGGTAGAGGCATGTCACTCCTCCTACCCCTACAACATGGAATTTTGGTTTATCCCTTGTGAGGTAACAAAGTAAGGTAAACACCCAATGGATCCCGCTCTCATAAACATGCTTGATCATAACAAGGATACAAGAACGGGGTACATAATATGCATCTACTTTCATAACTGAAATATAACATTGCAATCTCAACATATATTAACTCATATAAAGATCCACCACAATGGTAATACAACGGTGACCGTAATCATGTTCAGCAGCTCATACGGTGCTAATTAGTGAAGCTCAAGAGAGAGAGATACATATGCTACTGCCACAAACCCATAGTCCAGAGGTGGACTACTCCCTCTTCATCATGGAGATGGTGGAGATGTCGATGGAGAAGAAGGAAACCTCTCCGGCAGGGCTCCACCGGAGTTTCCCCCTCCAATCTGTAGCCTCCTGTTCTCTGTTTCTTGTTTCTCTCGTGTGGCGGCTCTCATCCCGAAGAACGTCGGGGGACCCTTTATATAGGCATTTTTAGGTCACGAGGATGCTTCTGGGCAAAGGATCGACGCAAACGGGGCCACGAGGGCTGAATTAGGTGGGCCCACGCGGCCTGGTACTGTAGCCGCGTGGGGCCCCCTATTTTGGCCCTCCGGCCTCCTTTCGCTTGCTTCTTTTGCTCCAATGTCTCCCTCCTTCCAAAATAATGATCCCCGTAAATTTATAGCTCATTATGACGTCGTTAAGGTCCTGAAACAAATAAAGAAAGAAATAGGGGTTTTCTGCCTACGTAGATTAATTCCATTAAAAGGGGAAATCATTATTAATTACCAAAAATCATTAAATAACAGTAATATACCCCTTATATGATGCAAATATGAATGGAATATAAGTATTATATTGCAAAGTTCATGTATGCATTTTAGATGCATCAACATCCCCAAGCTTAACTCATTTTCGTCCTCGAGTATGAAAGTGATAAAACTAACATGAACTTTGCAATATAATAACAACATAGATATAAAATATGATTGCTACTGCTACATAAAGTCAAATGATTCATTATTTCAAAGAATTAGCAATATGCAAACAGTTTATAAAGTGATATCAAGTATTCAATAAAGGATGTTCAATGATAGTTCACAAGGTGTAACATAAAAGATAGTAATATGGACATTCTTACTTTTGCATACTTGAGGTCCATAGAGTGTAGATGAAAATCTGAATATAAAAGGTGGACACTTTGGAAAAGATATATAAATAAGTAGAGGTCAAACATGCATAAGTTTCATCTATCCTCCAAACTATTCTACTTAAGTTATTGATTGCAATGGTAATACTTGGTGTAAATCTCTCATTCCCCTATCATAGCATCTTGAATGATTAAAGTTTACATGTAAAAGCAAATATGAGTAGTGGCCTTGATAAAGTAAAGGTTAGATGTCTCATGCCCCTTGAATACAAGTACCTACACCATGATTACTCAACTTGGAAAACAAAGCAAGTTTAAGTTATCTATCATTGTAAGTAATAATGGTATCATCAAGAGTCTCAACTGGGGTACCTCTTGTCCCATGATATGGATCAAGCCCACATCAAAACAACAATACAAACAAACATAATGAACAACCTCAACACCCTCTTTATTTACCACTTGATATAGCTTTTTATTATAGGGTGTATCACAGAGAGTTCAAAATAGCATGTAAGTAAATTTCCACCATGAATGATGCATGGCTTAGATTAGCGGCCCAGGTTTCTCTCTAACCATTTATACAAACTCATTTAAACTTAACTCTATTTCCACATTATTTCGTCATGATAGGCATCCATAAACAAAAGTACATGATATCAACTAAACAAATGATGGAACATGTTGAAAGCTTTGCATGTGACAGCACATATGGGCTAACTGCCAACCTTAAACATTTATCAAGCCACTATCTTCATAATATTAATCACAATGGCTCATCTTTATTGAATGCAATAAAAGTAAAGTGTGCATCAAGTTCGCGAGAGCTTTTTAACCAACTTTTCCCATTACAATAAATAACATCATCATTTTCATTTAGAGGTATAGATAACACATATAACATGATAAACATACTTGGAATAGCATAAAGCTAACAGGTAGATATGGTGGACTCACTGGAAAAACTTGGGTTGAAGGTGTTGGAAACAAGTTTTTACTTGTTGGAATTTTTGGGCTAGCAAAAGGGAGAAAGATGACCATCTAGATGCATGCATGAGTGTCCATAGAACTAACTAATTCATGTCAAACAAGGTGAAATAACATACAACATCAAAACATGAATAAAATATAGCTCATGATAAAGCATTTGCAAATTATTACTCATAAAGAGGCTCATGAATCATGCAACTATATGTGTCATTAAAAATCAACTTAGACATCCCTTTTCCCAATACAATAAAAGCATGCAAGATATTTCAACCCATATTTCCAGTAGCTTTCTCATATATAAATGATAGTGTGGTGGTCTCACAAAATAAAAATCAAAGAAAAAACAAACAAAAAGACGCTCCAAGTTTATGCGATAAAGTGCATTGATAGAAAAACAGAAGTTAGACGTGTGCAAACCGAGAGTGTGTAGGTTCAGTGGGGATGTTCACATCCCCAAGATTATGGTTTTCACCATCCTTGGATAACTCATGGCGCATCTCCTCCAATCACTATGAAAAAATTTCAAAACACAATTTCTCCCATCTCTTTTCTGTGAGGTGATATTAGTAGAGATGAACAAACAAGTTTCTTGCTGCGTATAATCCATGGACTAAAATTCATATGAATAATCAGAGAGTGTATAATGTTGTATGCCTACTCATAAACTTAATTGGATCAACTCAATAGTTCAAACTATGCATAAAACAATATGGGACAGAATCTGTCCAGAAAAACAGCAGCAGAAAAACGTATTTTTCTGTCCTACTTAAACTTGTCGAAAAATTCTGAAACATTTCAGGAATACATAGGATGAAAAGTTGCAGTTATAGTAAAAATCTCAGCTCATTCGGATTTACAGAATAAGAATGAAAAATCAAACCGTGCACAGACTCTGTGCAGGAATAAAATCTCCGACATAGAAATAGCAACTTTTTCAAACCAAAATGGGTAAACTTGGCACTTTATTAAAAATTCCAGAAACTAAACTAAGAAAACAATCTCTTGTTACAGCAAGAGTACACAAATAAAATCCAAATAAAAACAACCGGGTTGCCTCCCGTAAAGCGCTTTCTTTATAGCCATATAGCTAGGCTTACTTACTTGTTGTTTTACCGAAGATGAAGCTCATGAGGGAGCTTAAAAGTTGTGCCCTTCATCCTTGGGAAGTGTTCCATGCATTTCTTATGTGGAAACTGAAACTTCACATTCCCTTCCTTTGAATCAATAATAGCCCCTGTGGTACGAAGAAAAGGTCTTCCAAGAATAATAGGACTAGAGGTTTTATTCTCCATATCCATGATTAGAAAATCCACAGGTACAAAAGTCATATGTAACTCTACCATAACATCACTTACTTTTTCTAAAGCATGTTTAATGGTATTATCAGCAAGTGCAAGTCCAATAGAGCATTTTTCAAGATTCTTTAATTCAAGTGCTTCATATAATTGTTTAGATAAAACAGAGACACTAGATCCTAGATCAAGTATGGCATGGTGTGTCTCTTTTCCAATAGTTACTAGCACCTTGGGGATCCATATATCCCCAAGCTTAGGTGGTATCATAGCTTCTTGATTGTATCTAGCAATTTTTTCTTTCAAGACATGATTAGCAATATAGGAACCAAAACCAGATTGGTTAACATCAATAGAAGGATCACTTACAAATTTTTGTAAGGTAGATATTAATTCATGCAAGCTACTATTCTCCAAATTAAGCAAAGGATCATTAACTTTCTTTTCCTTTTTGACCCAAACTTGTTTTTTAATAGGGGGTACTTCCTCACTTCTAGTTTCTTGCTCATTGTCCATAGAATTGGTCAGTTTGTTTTTATGTAGCCAAACTTTAAAAGAGGGACAATTTTTTTCTAATGAAAACCTTTTCCAATTCTCTCCAAGTCTTAGTTGTAGCAGGTGGTAGTGAACGTATCCATTCTCCTGCCTCTCCTTTTAATGAAAAAGGAAATAATTTTGGCATTACAATATCAGGTTCCTTGAGGTTTAGTGTAGAACAAATACTGACAAAATTATTCAGATGATCTTCTTTTCCCTTATCACCAAATTGTTTCTTAGTTATCAAGTGTAGTAAATCAATACTTACTCTAAAACTATCAGCTTGTATCTCAGGTGTGGTAATAGGTTTAGGAATAAATTGATCATTTGGAGTGTTTGTGTAGTCACACAATTTAGTCCTATCACCCATTTTAGCAGATTTTTATGTGTTTTTGATTTTTTATGCAAAACTGAAAATAAAATGACACTAAAACAATGCAAACCGAATTAACTAATGCAAAACAAAATACAAAACTGAAAATAAAATATGCAAACCGAAATCTAAATATGATATGCAAGACAAAAACAAAACAAAATAAAATGCTTGAAGGTAAAGATGGACAAGATGATGCTCACGTAGGTGCAACCTCCCCAAGCTTAGGTGTTACCACAAGTTGGTGATGAAGTTGACTTTGTTGTGATATCCTTGGACAAAACCTTCCATCTATGATTCCCCGGCAATGGTGCCAGAAAAACCTTTGATGACGGGATTGATGAGAGTGTTCTTCTCCCTCAACAACGCCAACAAATACTCTTGATACCCTGAAAGGAAGATAATATATTAGGGATAGGTTGAGCCTCCAAGTGCAGAATATGTAGAAGTGGTAGTTTTTTCCCAAGAAGGTGACTCGAGGGTTTAATATCGAACTCTCGGGGAATCAGTAGTATGGGTTTTATCTTCTTGTCCTTCTCTAGATTTCCTGCAAACAAAATAGATTGCTTTGTGCCCTCAACCTCACCAAGTGGTTGTCAAGCACAAGGTGTGAGAATGATATTAAGATGATAATGAATGCAAAACAGTAAATAAAAAGCAATGGTGGTGAACAAGTATGCAAGGATGATAGTAATGATGATGGATGGTATTTTTGGGGTTTTTATATGTGAATGCAAGAAGTAAAAGTGTTTTTGTATTTTCTGATTTTAAAATGGCTGAATGTAAAAGATGCTTAAAAGTGGTTGGAAAGTTGTTTCTTATGATTAATAATGGACCGGGGTTCATGGTTTCACACATGCACTCTCTCTTTAATATAGTGTGGCAAATGAGTAGACATAGATTTAACATATGAGATTGCAAACAAGGTTAATGACATGTTACTAATTATATGGGCATCACGTCCTAACATAGAGACCTTTTGATTATTAGTCTCACTTATACTCCACCAAGATGTGAACTAAATCATGCACCTTAGTAATTAAGATAACATCAGAGTATAGTTAATGACGTGAAGTGAAAATAAACACATGATGGATCTAGTCTTAGGTAGAGGCATGTCACTCCTCCTACCCTACAACACGGTATTTTGGTTTATCCCTAGTGAGGTAACAAAGAAAGGTAAACACCCAATGGATCACGATATTAAGTTGTCAGCTTATCACTTCACCACCCTCGTTACTCCAACTAATGAACACGTTCCCCCACACACGCTCTCATAAACATGCTTGATCATAACAAGGATACAAGAACGGGGTACATAATATGCATCTACTTTCATAACTGAAATATAACATTGCAATCTCAACATGTATTAACTCATATAAAGATCCACCACAATGGTAATACAACGGCGACCGTAATCATGTTCAGCAGCTCATACGGTGCTAATTAGTGAAGCTCAAGAGAGAGAGAGAGATACATACGCTACTGCCACAAACCCATAGTCCAGAGGTGGACTACTCCCTCTTCATCATGGAGACGGTGGAGATGTTGATGGAGAAGAAGGATACCTCTCCGACAGGGCTCCGCCGGAGTTTCCCCCCTCCAATCTGCAGCCTCCTGGTCTCTGTTTCTTGTTTCTCTTCTATGGCGGCCCTCCTTTCGAATAACGTCGGGGGACCCTTTATATAGGCGTTTTTAGGTCACGAGGATGCTTCTGGGCGAAGGATCTACGCAAACAGGGCCACGAGGGCTGAATTAGGTGGGCCCACGTGGCCTGGTACTGTAGCCGTGTGGGGCCCCCTATTTTGGCCCTCCGGCCTCCTTTCGCTTGCTTCTTTCGCTCCAATGTCTTCCTCCTTCCAAAATAATGACCCCCGTAAATTTATAGCTCATTATGACGTCGTTAAGGTCCTAAAACAAATAAAGAAAGAAATAGGGGTTTTCTGCCTACGTAGGATTAATTCCATAAAAAGGGAAATCATTATTAATTAACAAAAATCATTAAATAACAGTAATATACCCCTTATATGATGCAAATATGAATGGAATATAAGTATTATAGTGCAAAGTTCATGTATGCATTTTAGATGCATCAGGGAGTAATAAGCTATGTGCATATTACAATCCCATAAAATGTGAACATTTGAGGTGTTGCCACTTAGATTTGATATTGTAAATTATCTCATTCCTATGTGGCATGTTTGCTCGAACAAGTTCCAATCTTCCTTTTGGTTATCTTTTGGCTCTTGTTTGTGTGAGTTTGCTTGGTGTGGTTTTCTCTAATATGCATTTCAGTATATTATCTGAGAAACCATTTGTTCCATATTATTCTAACCTTGGCCTTGCCGGTTGGTTTGAATAGTTGAAACTACCAACAAACCTTTTTAAAATATGGTGTTTTATTTCTTATCTCTTGCCATATGATTTATCTTGTGAGTATGATCTTGGATATCTCTACTCACCGGGAAAATATTTCCTTATACTCATTGTCCTTGGACAATTGATATTCACACTTGTGGTAGAATATTTTTGTTCATCTTCATATTGGCTCTTGTGTTGAATTGTCTTATTTATTGCCAAGTGTTTTGTTTTTTACTCCCATTGCCTTCCTTGCCTCTTGCATGGATCCTAATTTTCAAATTGGTAGTGTTTAGTGTTGTAAATAAAATATGGAGAGTAATGATCCCTTGTGCGTGCTTTTTGTATTCAAATGCAAATATCAAAGATAATGCATGAATCTTGGGGGAGCATTCCTTTTTATTTAGAACACTATCATATCTATCAATATTTGATCCTTTCAATTGGCATTTTATTTCTACCTTATGTGTTTATGGAAGACAAACCTTTTTCCTTGATGCTTTGTGCCATCATAAAATTGTAGAGAGTGCTTGGTTTATTTGTCGTAACCTTGCTCTCTCTTGGGAGTTTGCTTTCTCATGTCTTGATTTGTGTTGTGTCTTCTTGAATGAGAAATGCCATTTGGGCATGTATCTTATATTGATCTTCTATGCCTCTTTGGCTTTGCTTTAGTACCATCAATTAGTATCAATTGGAATTTGATATCTCCTCCATAGATATTTGTTTCAATTGATACTTATTGTGGGAGTTTTGATACCTTATTTATTTATTTGTTTTACTTTACTTGATTTCGGTCAAGTATCATCCTTCTCTTGGTATCCTTGCTCCTAGTTGGTATCTTACTTTCAATTGGTTTCTTATTGATCATGTGTGGTTTTGATTCGATCCCTATTGATATCTCACCTCATGTGTTGATGTGTTTTGGATCCAATCATATGTTGATTTGATTTGTCCTAGATCATGTGTTGACTTGGATTTTGATATAATTTGGACAACCGTTTCTTATCACACTTTTGTGTGCTTTCTTCATTTACTTGGTGTTTTTGTCCAAATTGTATCTCATTCAGTTCTAGAAAGTCTTTGCATGCACGGTTACTAATTTATATTATTTTAGCATGCTTATCTTTCATGATCCAATATATAGGGTATACCCCACCGAATCCTAACTCGGCTAAGATGTGCATGAAATTCAATTTCATATCAATATGCACATATTTATGTGGAGTATGTCCTATGTATTGTAGTTCATCTAACTACTATGGGACCCAATGAGTTTGGGAACCATATTGTACTTGATTTTTTGTTTTAGGTAAAATGGAGATGCATTGGATGCTTGCCTCATTCATAAGGAAGGTGTTCTCACCGTGTGATTATTGGATTTAAGCTTTGATGATAAACAAACTCTCATCTTCTTCATCGTCAATGCATCTCGGTAACAAGTATCTATCCCATGCATACTTTTCTAGTCTCAACCTTGTGTAGGTTGCTTCTTGGCATGAAAGCTTTTATGTGCAATTGTTGTGGTTTTGGCTTTTTCCTTCACTTGGTATATCTTTGTAATATTTGTGATGAAAGTGGAAAAACCTTTTCTTCAATTGGTATTATTTCTTTGTGATACTTGTTGCCTATCTCAAAGCATCTTCACTATCTCTTGTTCCCTTAGTGATATGTGTGATGTCTTTGATATTCTTGAAGTTCATTTATATACAATGAGATAAATTTGAGCTATGTGCTATGCTTTTAAGCAAAAATCTCGTTCGTATATTTATGACTTCCTTTTGGATACCTTGTTCTCTTCTTCTCTAACCATTTTGTATGTACATGTTTCTTTGTGGATGTAAATCATCAACGATTTGTCTACTTAGAAACCTATACATATGAGAGAGGTCCCTTTTAGTTGGTATCCTATTTTCTTTTGAGCTACCTTGATTCTTATCTATAATTCTTTGGTGGCTCCAAATTTGTTTCATGAGTGCCTATCTTAATTTTATTTGCATCTTTGCACACTCATGTGTTTGTTGAGGATCTTTGTCCTAATGCTTACCTTGGTGAGTATGTTGATTCTTATTTGCTAAATGTTCTCACTAGCTCTTGGATTTTTCAATTGGTTTTAGTGTCCAATTGGTATCCTTGGGCTTGTGAACATATTCTTTTTGAAAGATCTTTTGTGTATCTTGGTTGGGCCTATCTTATGATTGAATCTTTGAAAATTGGTATCTCATTATGGCTCAACCACATCTTTGGTGCAAGTGCTTTGTTTTGCTTTAGTTTTTACACCCTTGCACTTGTTGAGTGTTCTAGATGATTTTGGAAGAGTGAGCATTCCATATTCATGCACTACTTCAAATGGTGCATGAACATTGGGGAGCTTCTCCAATTTTATTTAGAACACTCGTTTGCTCAAATCATAAAACTTTGTGTTTTATTTGGTTTGTTGGATCTTCTCGAATTCTTATCTCCTTTTTGGAGAGATGTTTAGAGATATATCTTTTAGTTGCAATCTTTGATCTTCAATATAGCTTGATTTCCTCTAACTATTCATCAATGGATATGTGCATTTGATTTCACTCATATCTTGAGAAATGCACACTTTATGGAGGAACTCATATTATATTGGCTTTCTAAAATTTTCTTCCCATTTCGGCAGTCGATGCCAATGGGGGAGAAGTTTAGAGGGTTTGCATATGTGCTCCATTTCTCCTCTCCCTGATGCATCTAAAATGCATACATGAACTTTGCACTATAATACTTATATTCCATTCATATTTGCATCATATAAGGGGTATATTACTGTTATTTAATGATTTTTGGTAATTAATAATGATTTCCCTTTTTATGGAATTAATCCTACGTAGGCAGAAAACCCCTATTTCTTTCTTTATTTGTTTCAGGACCTTAACGACGTCATAATGAGCTATAAATTTACGGGGGTCATTATTTTGGAAGGAGGAAGACATTGGAGCGAAAGAAGCAAGCGAAAGGAGGCCGGAGGGCCAAAATAGGGGGCCCCACACGGCTACAGTACCAGGCCGCGTGGGCCCACCTAATTCAGCCCTCGTGGCCCCGTTTGCGTAGATCCTTCGCCCAGAAGCATCCTCGTGACCTAAAAACGCCTATATAAAGGGTCCCCCGACGTTCTTCGAAAGGAGAGCCGCCACAGAAGAGAAACAAGAAACAAAGACCAGGAGGCTGCAGATTGGAGGGGGAAAACTCCGGCGGAGCCCTGTCGGAGAGGTATCCTTCTTCTCCTTCAACATCTCCACCGTCTCCATGGTGAAGAGGGAGTAGTCCACCTCTGGACTATGGGTTTGTGGCAGTAGCGTATGTATCTCTCTCTCTCTCTTGAGCTTCACTAATTAGCACCGTATGAGCTGCTGAACATGATTACGGTCGCCGTTGTATTACCATTGTGGTGGATCTTTATATGAGTTAATATATGTTGAGATTGCAATGTTATATTTCAGTTATGAAAGTAGATGCATATTATGTACCCCGTTCTTGTATCCTTGTTATGATCAAGCATGTTTATGAGAGCGTGTGTGGGGGAACGTGTGCATTAGTTGGAGTAACGAGGGTGGTGAAGTGATAAGCTGACAACTTAATATCGTGATCCATTGGGTGTTTACCTTTCTTTGTTACCTCACTAGGGATAAACCAAAATACCGTGTTGTAGGGTAGGAGGAGTGGCATGCCTCTACCTAAGACTAGATCCATCATGTGTTTATTTTCACTTCACGTCATTAACTATACTCTGATGTTATCTTAATTACTAAGGTGCATGATTTAGTTCACATCTTGGTGGAGTATAAGTGAGACTAATAATCAAAAGGTCTCTATGTTAGGACGTGATGCCCATATAATTAGTAACATGTCATTAACCTTGTTTGCAATCTCATATGTTAAATCTATGTCTACTCATTTGCCACACTATATTAAAGAGAGAGTGCATGTGTGAAACCATGAACCCCGGTCCATTATTAATCATAAGAAACAACTTTCCAACCACTTTTAAGCATCTTTTACATTCAGCCATTTTAAAATCAGAAAATACAAAAACACTTTTACTTCTTGCATTCACATATAAAAACCCCAAAAATACCATCCATCATCATTACTATCATCCTTGCATACTTGTTCACCACCATTGCATTTTATTTACTGTTTTGCATTCATTATCATCTTAATATCATTCTCACACCTTGTGCTTGACAACCACTTGGTGAGGTTGAGGGCACAAAGCAATCTATTTTGTTTGCAGGAAATCTAGAGAAGGACAAGAAGATAAAACCCAGACTACTGATTCCCCGAGAGTTCGATATTAAACCCTCGAGTCACCTTCTTGGGAAAAACTACCACTTCTACATATTCTGCACTTGGAGGCTCAACCTATCCCTAATATATTATCTTCCTTTCAGAGTATCAAGAGTACTTGTTGGCGTTGTTGAGGGAGAAGAACACTCTCATCCATCCCGTCATCACTCCCCCATAATGTGATAATTCATTTTATCCAAGCGAGAGGAAAATAAAATCCAACTAGAGAAATTAATGGACCTTGTAGAAATTGATTTTCTCATGAATATGACATACCACATAGTGACTAGATAATATTGAAATATCAATACTAGGTGGTGTGCCTCATGTACACACATTTTAGGATTGTGAAGTGCACGAAGCACATCACTCCCCCAAAATGGGATAGTCCATTAATATCTCAAAGAGCCAAATGAAATCGACACAAGAACCAAAAAAAAGCTCAACACACAAGTTACACATACATGATACACAACTAACATACACAACCTTGAATAACAAGACAAGTAAGACAGTAGCATATCACATACAAACACATGCTAGGAACAAAACTAACACATGCAAGGGAACAAGCAAATTTCAATGTATATATGATTTAAATACAAGTTACCGCAAGGAGGAACATAGGATGTCAGATATGGCAATATAATCCAATTGACTTGGCTTGATGAAATAATAATCATTAAGATCCCTTAATTCTTCAAAGATAGCCGAGTCTCCAATGTCCTCCAACAACACCTATTGATAAAGTTGAAGCCTGTTGGTCCCAAACCAAGTTGGGTCCTAAGAGGTTAGTCACAATAGGCTTGGCAACCCAAATGGTTATTTTCTTGACACCACTTTAAGTTCCCACATATTTGGCAAACACATTGCCAACTCTATCCTTTCTAAGTGAATACGCATCATCAATTAAGATGGGGTTGGATAGGTTACCGATAGTGCATGAAGAAGCAAAGTGACCCTTGCCACGGCAAAGGTAGCAACATCGACTCTTCTTTTTCTTCTTAATAGGCTCCTCAACTTGAGGAGCATTGACTTGAGTCTTCTTAGGAGGTGGCCTTTGTTCAACTCGTGGTGGAGCATGAGATTGAACAAGAGGCCGCTTCCCTAGTTGCTTCTCACTAAGAGGCTTCTTCTTCATTGGGAATCCCTAACATGGCGCCCTTCAATTTTGCACTTGAAGCAAGTAATCTTGGCCGGATTCTTGACTTGTACTTGGCCCTTCTTCTTATAAATCTTGGACTTGTTCTTGTTGTTGGAGTTGAATCCAAGTCCACTCTTGTCATTGGGGGATTGTTGCACACTCAACATGTTGTCAAGTGCACTCTTCCCTTCATGACGCTTTTCCAAGCCTTTCTTCATAGAAGTGGCTTGGGCCTTGGCCTCATTTCTTTCCTCTACATGGTTAGTGACAACACAAGTACTAGAGGAGGTAGAAGTATCATTGTTAGAGCAACAAGGCAAGGAACTAATTCATCACAAGATGTGCCAAAATTACGAGTGGATGAACTACTAGGACTAGCACATGGCATCATAGCATTTTAGTAGAGTTGTACCATTGTTCACATGAGACTTACAAATTGTTACCTTTGTAGTGATGCCCTCATGAGCTAACTTTAGACAAGCATGGTGTAACAGCCCTAGTTTGGTACCTGTAACATCCCAACTTTGTAATAAAGTGTAAATTATTAAATCATGTTCATGGCATGCATTATTTTTTCCCTAAGAAATTTTGCATTATAAAATAGTTAAAGGAAGTCACAAATGGGATAAATCTTCCTCAAATCCCAAAACTCCACCAAGCTTTCAAAAATTCAAAATAAAAATATGTGGGGCTTCTTTGTAATATTATAAGGTCCATGAAATTTTTCAATATTTTTGGAGTTGTTTAACTTCCCTAACTAATTTTTCCAAAACTCCAAGGTTTTTTTTTGTAAAACCTCCCTCTTGTCTTCTTCCTCAGGCAGGCAGACAGCTCCGTGGCTTGCCGTCCATCGCCCGATTCTACGTCCGGATGAACGCCGCCGCGCATCCTTCTGCTCGTGGGGATAAGACCCCAGGTCGCTGTGCCGTGCTCCATTTCTCCCCTCTCAACCTCGTCTCTGCTTCCTCTCTTCCTTCCTCTCTCTGGAATACGACCGCGGCCGAAACCCTAGCTCCAGCTCCGCCGCGAATCACCGCCGCTTGCCGCCGTCCTGGACTGATTCGACGTCACCACGAGGTCCGCCGCGAGCTCCTCTACCTCCCCGTCGAGTAGCCCGTGCTGGAACGCGCGGAGCCGCCCGAATCGAGCTCGTCCTCCTCACCGCCGGCCGCCGGTGTCGCGCATGTCCCCGTCACCATCCGGCCTCCTCAGCCCTCACCGACCCCTCCGTTGGATTCCTGGTGAGCAGGGGATCCTCCCCGTGTCCTCCACCCTCTTCCTCTCGCCTCCGGCCGTCGATCTCGTCCAGCTCCGCCTTCGGCCACCGCTGGCCATCGTCGCTAGAGTAACTCCGGTGACCAAATGGTCCAATCGCCGCCACCATCTGGTTCGCCTCCCTCGTGTGCGTCTAATGCACCTGGCCGCGCGACCCGGGATGGCCGGAATCGGCCGGGCCGGTCGCTGGCAGTGCCGTGCCCATCGTGGCTGATGTCAGCTGACGTCACCGTGGGGCCGGCCTGTCAGCGATTTAATCTTTATAGGAAATAATTTTGGAAATTAATAAATTATGACATGTGGGACCCTTCTGTCAGAAATTTAATATTTATTTAAAATTCCAGAAATATTCCAAGTTTGTAAAATCAATATCTTTATTTCTGTAATTCAGAAAATTATGAATAAAATATCAAAATTTATAGAAAAATGAGATCTATCTGTTTATGTCAAAATCATGCATAATTGAACAACTTAAATTAAAGGTTGTTTAGAATTACTAAAATTCCACTATTAGTCAAACATGGGGATTTCTTCCGTAAATGCTATAAAAATGGCAAATGGACCCATTTAATTTGTCGCACTCGATTAGATTCAACTTTCAATTTCAATATCTGAAATTTGACATGCACTCATATTGCGCATTGCATCGATGCCATGTATTGATTGTTATTCCCTTTCCGGTATTTGCTTCTTCGCGTTAGGGATCGAGCCCGAGCCTGAGCTCAACACCGCCATCGACGACGAACAGCTGAACCTTGTCGATCAAGGCAAGCACAACCCCCTCTTTCTATCTGAACCCATATTTTCAAGTACTTTGCTCTGTTAAGCATCATATCGGTTCCAGTGCTTTTGGTCAATAAGTAGGTCAGCCTATCTTGCATGTTCCCTTGTCGCCATTACCTGTAATCCATCCTAGCATGATTAGGGTTGCTTGTGTGTCGCCAGAGCCTTATACATACTTTCATGCTTAGCTTATGGTCTGGTCCGTCATATTGATGAATCAGAGCCGCGAACGAATCTAGCATGACAGGTTAACGAGGAAAGTGGTGTGAGCATATTAATTTGACTAAAAGGCTTGGACAATGAGGCCACGGTGGGATGTGGTGGGTTGTCTTGTTCTTGCCGCCCTAGGACCTCACTACTAGGGAAAAGGCTATAGGAGACATCCTTATAGGAGGCGCATATGGCAATATGCGCCTCTGCTAAATTACCCGAGGCGCACTGTTTGGCCATGCGCCTCCAACTATCAAATAGTTGAGGCGCATATTGGGGCCATGCGCCTCCCCTATTCCATGTACGGATGAATCTGGCGGCCCCAGGTTATGCGAGGCGCATTTCCACAATATGCGCCTCTAATATCCGAGGCGCATATTATTGAAATGCGCCTCCCATAACCCTAGTGGGCCCGGGTGGGGGCGGGTGGTGGTCGGTGGTATCTTATCCGAGGCGCATACTGAATATGCGCCTCCAGTATCTCACATATCCGAGGCGCATATTGGCAGTATGCGCCTCGGATAAGTCGCGCCACCTTTTTGCTACCTTTTGGCACATGGAGCCAGCTACCACCCCATGCACTCACTTGTCTCACTTATTCCTTCTCCACCAACCAGATCTGGTCGACCCCCTCCTCCTCCCCACCTCATTTCCCCCATTGATTCACCATAGAAGCTTGCTCAACCTCCATTGGTTGACACTCATATGTAAGTGAAGTCTCTTGCTCCTCTAGATCTACAACATATGCCTTTGTTTTCTCGTCCGGATCTCTTGTGCAAGTCGTCGTTGGAGGAAGCGTGAAGGCGTTGCTTGCATGTATGCGTGTTGTCGGCCAAACCGACTATATGATTGTGTTGTGGTGCTTCTTCTTGTGCAGGGATTTCATTTGAGATGCCAATGTTTCGCCGGAAAGTCAATTCATTTCTTTTCGGCGAATTTCTGGCACTCGCGGATGTCCTCTTTTTAGGGGAGGTCATGCCGAATTTTTCCGGCGATCCACGTCCAGATGGAAGCATAGCAAACGGCTTCCTGGCCGAAGAGTGCATCTCTTTCTGCTCGAACTTTCTACAGTCCGAGACCCCTGTTGGTCTGCCAACCAACAAGCACTTCGGGAGGCTCGCTGGATTGGGTCACCACGAGGGTCGGCACCCAATGCATGTCGACTTCGAGGGCCGAACAAAGGACTTTGAAAGAGCAAACCTCGTCGCGCTGCAGCACCTGGAGGTGGTCGATCCATACATAAATGAGCACAAAGAGTTTATCAAGAAGATTTACGCCGACCGGGGGCGCCAGGTCCCGACGGAGGCCGTTGTTATGAAGGAGCACAACTCCGGTTTCACGAGGTGGTTCAGGAATAGGGTCTTTGCTAATCCTCCGCATGGCGAGTACTCGGAGGAAGATAAACTCATATTCGCCTTGGCACAGGGCGCCGCGCACAACCTGATGACCTATCAGGCATACGATATCAACGGATACACGTTCTACACCGAGGACAAGGACAATAACTGCGATTACCAAAACTCAGGGGTAACGGGGATATTCTACACCGGAGACGTCCCGGAAAGATACTACGGAAGGATCGAGGAGATTTGGGAGCTCGACTACGTTACGGAAAAGGTGCCGATGTTCCGTGTCAGGTGGGCCAAGAGCGTCGAGAAAGAAGGCCGGTATTTCACCACCATGGTTATACCGCCAAAGTCAAAGACCACCGGCGCGAACGCACCCGCGAGAAATGAGCCTTGGGTTATGGCTAGCCAAGTCGACCAATGCTGGTTCATCACAGACCCGTCAAAGCCTAGCCGGGTGGTCGTCAGGAGAGGCAAAAGAAACATCATCGGAATGGATGGAGTCGCCAACGAGCAAGACTTTGACCAGAACGGCGACCCAAAGATGGAAGACGGATACGGCAACCAAACACCGTACACCACAACCGCACCTAAGAAAGGAGTGCTCCCGTACAAGAGAAGTAGCGAAGACGTCCCGGACCTAACCTATGCAACCGCGACAAAGAGGGGCAAGAAGAAGATGGCCGTCAAGAAACGCTAACGCGCTAGTTCCGACCATATTGTCAAGATCGAACCATTCATAAGTGTCACCTTTTGTATGTTATAATATTGCATTGAATATTATGTATCGAGATACACATTCATAATTGTCACTTGCATTGTATTGTTTTGACAATATTTGAATATTTAAAATATATTTAGTATATTTTATAGTCTATATTTGTTTGGACAAAGTTTTTACATTGTATTGTTTTGACAATATTTGAATATTTAAAATATATTCAGTATATTTTATAGTCTATATTTGTTTGGACAAAGTTTTTACACTAAATCTGGCATTTACAAAAAAAAATAAAAAAATTGGGCCTACCAGGAGTCGAACCTGGGTGGCCAGGGGTGCATAGGACGCTAACCAGTGAGCTACTGAGTGTTTAGTGATAAGATCTGAACCGCATTTTATTTGAGTAGTAGCCACCACTATGCGAGGCGCATTTATCCAGTATGCGCCTCGGGTAATCTTAAGCGAGGCGCATTTTGCAATATGCGCCTCGGCTATTCGCTGTACCAGATCAAAATTCCCCTTTCTTCTTTCTTTCCTCTACTCTCTGTTCACTCCCGATCCGCCCTCGCCGTCGCTGCCCGCTGAGCCCCTGCGCACGAGCCCCTCCCACCGTCCGTCGCTGCCCGCCGACAAGTCCGCCAACGAGCTCTCCTCCCACCAGCGCAAGGTCTTCCGCGTCGCCGACCACGCGGGGGTCGCCCTCGCGGGCCTCACCGCCGACGGCCGCGTCCTCTCCCGGTTCCTCCGCAACGAGTGCATCAACCACCCCTTCGTCTACGACGCGCCCCTCCCCGTCTCCAGGCTCACACTCCGCCTCGCCGATCCGTCTCCAGGCGCAGGTCCGTCTCCAGGCGCAGGGTAATCTCGGTACGATTCGCACATCCTTCCAAATCTCCAATGTAGATTTCCCCAAAAAGACTGGTGGTTGGTGTAGATTTTCCTGCGCGTGTCTGAGTTGGTTGCAAATTCGCGTAATTGGTCCAGATTTCATTCTGCGGCAATGTTGGCTTCGGTTCCGGGCATTGCTGTGTGTGAATCAGTAATAAACTCATCGTGTTTAGGCTGGATGTGCGGCAATGCTGACTGTATGGAGAATTGGGCAATGAGGGATCTCCTCACTTCGTCCGTCGGTTGGTAGGTCAGGGGTCTTCATTGTTCTTTCCTTGTTAGGATCACATCACACTTTATAGGTTGGTTGAATATGCTTTTACTGGTGGCAAATCATTCATGACTCCAACTGATGCTTTGGTCCCTCATGATTGCCTATCATCTTTCACATGGATTGCAATTGAATGTGACCAGTAGCTTCTGATTAACCGGATCAATGACCTGTGAGTTAACCGTGTAGCATTCACACACAATATGCTTTGGTTGTTACTAGTACAGCCTTGACTACACTATTTAAGGAGTCTATATTCGTGTTGATGTTTTATTGCTGTCATCTTCCAGGGATTTATAGGAACAATGGTTACTTATATACATGTATAGTTTGTTTGGTGTCGCAGAGAAGCTAATATGTGTGCTCATGTCTTAGCTAGGGCTGGGTGTAATGTGCCTGATTCAGAAGTGTGGATGGAGTCTCATCCTCCAATGCTAGATCAGTTGTTATGTAAAGACCTGATGTATCTTTGTTGATATGAATAGAATCCCAGCTCATTCTCAAAAAAAAAAGAATACAATTTAATTTAGCCATGTGTGAATGTGAACTATCCTGTTGCTACTTATATCCGGTTGTAGAATGGCTGGCTGTGTATGTTGTCCAGCCAGCAGTTGCTGGCTGTGTTTGTGCCTTTTTAGGCCATTTTGTGCAGGTTTTTTCTTTTTGAGTTGCCAATGTTTCGCCGGGATGTTGATTCATTTCTGTCCCGGCGAATTTCTGGCACTCCTAGGCATAGAAATACAGGGGAGGTGCTGCCAAATTTTTCCTAGAAATTTTTGTGCTAATTAGTTCCATTTAATTGTGTGTTTAGATATGTCGGGGGAGCCGGGCCCTTCTAGCAGCAAGAAGCCATTTTGGGAGCAGCTAGCGGAACTGGAATCCCAAGAGGACCCGGAATTCATTCCGCGGGACGACGAGATGGAGGACGACGAGGATACCTCGTCTTCCGATGGTATTGAGGAGACCGGGAACGATGATGGCGACGCCACTAACACGGATGGCGGCGGTGAAGCTACTACGGACGGTGGTAGCCAACCGAAACCGAAGAAGGCCCGGAAGAATCGGACCCCCATCGTGGTCGACACCACCAAAAGGTCCATCTTCACAAGAGTGAACAATATAGGGGCGCCTCAGGAGCCGGAGGAGTTTGTCACGGGTTACGTAAACCAACTCGCTGCAATCCTACGGAACACCGTCACCATCAACACGGAGAACCTGAAGGGCGAAGAGAACAGGGGTTTCCTGATTCAGCTCTTCCGGAAGCTGCACCAAAGATATGCGTTCCCGTGTGATGAAAATGGGGCAGAGCAGTACAACAATGACAAACTCAAAGGGAATCCGGTGAACAAGTACGCCATTAGGAAGTTCACGAAGGCCTTGTCGAATTGGAAGGCCCGGGTGAAGAAGCTGATTGTCGAGGACAAGCTAAGTTACTCGGAGCTCATCAAGAAGGAGCCTCTGGTCAAGGAAGAAGACTACAATCAGTTCAAGGCCAGATGTAACTCCGCCGTGGGCAAGGCCAAACGTTTGAGGGGCAAAGCCCTGAACATTGGTACCCACCATCTCGGCTCCGGCGGTTATAGAGCCGCGAAGCCCAAATGGGACAAGGAGGACGCCGCTGCTCGTGAAAGGGGGGAGACACCTCCCTTTGACGACATAAAGGAGGAGCAGGCAAAGAACTTTGTAAGGGCCCGGTTTAAAAAGCGAGAGGGTCCGCTGAGTATTCCTCGGAGCCCGCCGGTCCCTTCTCTTCGAAGGTGAAAGACTTCATGAGTAACTATGTAAGTAGTTTGCATGCAAGTCGATTAATTGATTGCGTTCACGATTAATCAATGAAGTCTAGTTTTCTGATCAAATGCTTCGTGTTCCTTGTGCGTAGGAAGCGGAGTGTAGGACCTCCTCATCCCAGGGCGGGTCGACGCCCGTCGCCAAGTGGGACAACACTTTTAACAGGGCGCTGAACAAGACCAAGAATGTCGATCCCCTGGCGGCCCCGTCGTCGGCTGGTCGTGTGGTGGGCTATGGCGGCCTTACATGGTCCGAGTACTATGGCCAAGAGCGGAAGGGATCCAAGACCGATGTGAAAAACCTAAGGGAACGGGTGGACGCCATTCCCTCTATAGTCCAACAAGCCGTGAACCAGGCTGTGTCGGCTGCCGAGATAAAGTTCCAAGAACGAGTCTCACAAGTCCAGACACAAGTCCAGTCACAAGTGAACGAGAAGCTCAACACCATCCTTCCCGTCTACATGGAGAAGTACATCAAGTGGGAGAAGGGTGGTAGACGGGGGCCGCCACCGGTTGCCAACGTCGACAGCGCCCAATCGGAAAACGTGGCGCGGCCGGAGGCGCTTCTTACTCCTCCAGCTCCGGAGCTTAACTTGCCGGCCCGCACCGCCGTGGCAACAGGCAGCCACTCAGCCGCCACTTGCGCGCCCAACAAGCCTGTCGTCGGCGGCGCCTCGACATTGGCCGAGTTCGACGCCCTCAGGAAGAACTTCTTCAACATCCAGGAGGAGCTCGCGACAATCGTGCACCAGGAAGTCATGAGGCGGGGGGGGGGCGCCTTCAGTATCGCCTATACACCGCCCAACAAGGAGATAGACGCAGAGTTAGCGCGGCAGGGCGACGGCAGGTCATTCATGCAGATGGCAAAGAATCGGTCGGGCTTCATCAATGTCCCCTCGAAGAAGTCTTGATGATGCCATGATGTTTACCTAGCTAGCTAGCTGTTAGTTCCGAACTATATCCACGATGTCCTTGTGTGTTGTAAACCCTATCCCTATGTTTACTTGCCTAGCAAACTCTAGTGTGTTTCGTCAAACCGTTGAAACCTGATTGTGAGCGACGCTATCTAGTTATTTGTGTGTTATGAACTATTTCAATGCCTTGGTCATGTTGCTTTTTATTCGTTAGTTGCCGTCGTTTGCGTTTTGAAATGCCGATGATTAAAACGCGTTGTGGCACAATGTGTGTGATTATACCCTGACGATCTGGTGTGCCTTGTGATATGTACAAAGACGAGTCGTTATGCATCTAACTTGGCACACCAGATCCGTCAGCGGCATTGTCATTTCCGTGTCCAACCTAAGTATATATGAGGCATGCTCTATTTTTTGAGTTGGCTCTTTTCTTGATAACAAGTGCCGATGATTAGAACGTGTTGTGGCACTATGCGTGTGACTAGGCTCGCTGTTTGATCTTGTGTGGCAACTAGACTAGTAATTTGGGCATATACTCTACTTGCTGCACAAGATCGAATAGCGAGTCTGGTCATTTTCCGTGCCCAACCAAAGTATGAGGCACGAATCCAAGTCATTCTTGGGTTGCTTTCTTTGTCTTCTCTTCGAGTTGCCTCTTTTATTGACAAGTGTGTGTCTGTGTCTTTTTTTCCGGGTCTTTCTTTGAAACGCCGATGATTAGAACGTGGTCTCTTACATGTTGTTGCACCATATATATGCATGATTCTATCTTGTGAACTGCTAGCTATTGTTTCCCACTGACATAACTAATATCATCTTTCTTGTGTGTGTAGGAGATGGCGAAGAAGTGCTATGTTGTTTACATAGGTGCTGTTCCAGGAGTGTACGACGAGTGGAAACACTGCCACAACCAAGTGAACGGGTTCCCGGGCAACCTCTACCAAGGCTACGAGAGTAGAGCGGTGGCGGAAGCTATGTGGAGACAACACCGGAGGGAGAAGAACCGGGTGAGGAACTTCGTCATCGTCATCACCATCACCTTGCTCTTGGTGGTTGGTGGTATTCTCTACCTTGCCTACTAGTTTCAATGTTATTGTAATGAGATGGTGAAAATCATGTACTCGGTCTCGAGAGATATGTGGACATGGCACATGTAATGTGATGGATATGTGATACTTGTGTGATGATGATCTACTATTTGATGGATGTGTTAGTTTTATCCATATTTTGGTCCATTGGACCCTTTTATATATCTGATATACTGTGAATATACTGTGAATATACTGATACTGCTGAATACCTGTATACTGTACAGTATACAGGTATTTTATTTTTAATTTCGAAAATGATATCAGAGGCGCATATTGGAGGTCATAGGAGGCGCATATGCCACATATATGCGAGGCGCATCACCGAGCTATGCGAGGCGCACCCTATATGCGCCTCTGCTAATCTGAAAAGGCGAGGCGCATTTCAGTATGTGCCTCCGATATACCTATAGGAGGCGCATATTGATATGCGCCTCACATAAGGCAAATACCCGAGGCGCATATCATATGCGCCTCCGGTAAAAAATACCAGAGGCGTGGACATAGAGGCGCATATGATATGCGCCTCGGATGGGCAAAGTGGTGCGCCTCGGCTAGGGTTTTCCCTAGTAGTGCCTCTTGTTCTCATCGCATGTACCAAGACTAAGAGTACGACACACGCGGGCTGAGGAACCCCGCTCGGCTGTTTCTTGTTTAGGTGTGCCCATAGGACACGTAGTTTGCCGTGTTACATTTGCGGAAAGCTGAAAAACGTTTTGAGAGAAAAGATAGGTCGTGTCTGGGGACAAGTGAAGGCCGAACTGATCTTGGTCCCCACGCACAGAAATAGGGACCGTCAGGAGATGGCCATCTCTTGTTAATGGCGGAATGGCCCTATTTGGGTTGGCTTATGGGCACATCTAGGCAAGCTAAGAGTCGTGGTCGACCCCCATCTGCCGGCATTCCCCGGAAGAGTGCTAATAGCTTGGCACCAGGAGTCGGTCGGCACGTGTGGACCAAATTGTACACCCCTACAGGGATAAATCTATTCGAATAGCCGTGTCCACGGTTAAGGACGACTTGGGTCTTGACGTTTGATCATAGATGACAACTTGAACATATCCGTAAAACTTGATAACAACGTGTGCGGGTTGCTTCCTCGAGGGAGAGTCGAGGGAGTGATCCTAGTAGAGCAGTTGAAGTTGATGAAGTTTCTGGTGGTTTCAAAGATGGTCAAAGGTGGTAGAAAAATGTTCTCTTACCCCTTTTGAAAACTTCTGAGTAGACGAATTTCTACTTCTCCTCCCTCTATTGAAAAGTTGGCTTTATGCAAATGAGTCCTCAGATAGCCTCTAAGCCTTGCATTTTACCGTAACGGGTTACAATCTTGACTGAGTACTCTGTACTCAGGCCTACGCTAATTTTGTTTCAGAGCCCGACGACACCACCGACGGAGGTTTCTTCATGGACATCGGCGAGTAGTTTGGAGTTCCCAGGTAGCAGTCTGGAATCTGTGAATGGGACTTCGCCGTCTGCTTACTTATGGCCTCTTAGGCCTTTTGTTAAACTTGTTGTTAGAACAACATAATTTGCTTTCCGTTGCTTGTTGTAATGGTTGGTCATGTGACCTCTGCGTGAATGTATCTTACTCTAGTAAGACTTGTATCATGTAAATTCGTGTCGTAGAGTCACTGCTTTGAACGGTTGTCCGCTTCCCTTTCCGTGCATGATGCGTGTATGGATATAAAGTGCACGGTTGAGGGGTTATGGTTCTTGGGCTCATTGTTATGCAGTTTTGGCTATGCCAGTGTTATGGCGCGGCCGAGGGGTCGTGGTGCCGATGATCCATTCTGAGCACGCCTGCCGATGTTTACTCGGCCTGGGAGTGGTAACCCCAGTAACCCTCGGTTGTGTAGCATGATCAGTGACACAT
This sequence comes from Puccinellia tenuiflora, assembly GCA_012064385.1. Taxonomy (NCBI): domain Eukaryota; kingdom Viridiplantae; phylum Streptophyta; class Magnoliopsida; order Poales; family Poaceae; genus Puccinellia; species Puccinellia tenuiflora. The sequence continues at coordinate 114,163 of QRDG01002020.1, read as the reverse complement.
AGCATTTCTGTATAACTCTGAGGCCGAGTCCGACAGCTCAGCTTGATCCTAGGATTCTTCGTTATGCATCCCCGGTTATGATCAGCGTGTGGTAGTCTTCCGAGGGGTTTTGTGTGACCGGTGTTCCCGACACGCATGCAGTGAAATGCTGCCTGGGATTGGTACCCCAGTAACTCTCGGCTATCATGGCTGATAGGACATAACAGTTATGTATAACCTTGGATTCGGGGTCGCTACAGTACCCTAAAATATGGACCAAATTTTCACTTTTTCTTTTCATTGCATCATGGCATACATATCTAAAGTGCTTAAGTTGAATAAAGCCACGCTTGGAAATTTAAAACAAAGGAAGCAAAACCCTTCTCAAATTTTTCAAACCAAATACATTACTCAAATTGGCAAAACCAGTTGTTCTTGAGTCTCCAATTTGTCCAGGAAGCTCAAGGATATATTTTATAAATAATTGCCAAGGGCTAAATTCTTAACAAGCAAAGAAATGAATTTAAGAATTCAAAATTGGTTCAATTCTAATTCTATTTTGAAACAAAGTTAAACTTTTCAAAAATTCAAAATAAAATTATGGGGAGCTTCATTAATATTATGGGAGCCTCCGTAAATATTTTCATTATTTTTGAAGATGCTTAAGTACTCCAAATAAATACATTTTGGAAATTATCAAAATGACTATATTTAAACCCTGTGAAAAAATGTTGTCCAAAACAATTTAAATTGCAACACCAATTTTTGTGGATCTTCTACATGTCATGAGGAGGCTATTCGAATTTTTGCAGAATTTTAGAAAATGGTTAAAATCCTCAATTAAAATCCTAAAATGGCTACTGGACTAAGTTGTAATTAAATTATTTTGAACCAGGGGTTTTTTGGAAAACCACCTTTTCCCTGTGGCGACAGTGGCGCCACTGTCGCCATGCCGCCGACGCACTCGTCCCTGCACACCGCGCTCCAGGCCCCCCGCGACGACACTCCGCCGTGCTCCTCGCTCACTTGTCGTCTCCCGGACCCCCCTGCTCTCCTGCGAGGAGATAAATACCCCGAGGCCTCCTCTGCTCCCTCGCTCTCCTCTCTTCTCCCCACGGACCCGAAACACGGCCGAACTCGCCGCCGCATCGCCGGCGTTTGAAGCCTCCCCGAGCCAAGCGGAGCACACCGCCGTCACCACCGTGTCCCCTTCTCCTCCTCCGCCCGAAGAATCGAGGAGGGAAGCCGCAAATCGCCCGCACCGTCCGCTTCTTCTCCGTCAACGGCCGTAGTTCCGCCGCGACATTGCCGCCGCTGCCGTTGCTTCCCACGCGTCGAGGGTGAGCTGCTCTATCTCCCCGTGCTCTCCTTTCTTCCTCGCGCGGCTCGTAGCGCTTGTTTGCATGAGCTCGCCGCCGGCCGCCGCGGTAGCTCGTCGTCGATGCCGCTCCGACGACCATTAGCTAGCGGCGCCGCCCCGTGCGTGTTCCCCACGTCCGTAGCGCCTCGTAGCGTGTCCCCTGGTGCAGTAGAACGGCGGGGGCCGTGTACTCGCCGCCGGCGACCATCGCCGTGCGCACGGCCGCGCCACCGCACTCCAGTCCAACGTGGCCGTGGGCTCCACGCGCCCGCGTGGCTGCTGACCTGGCCGCTGGCCCACAGGTCAGTGGCACGGGCTAGCCAGCCCGTGGGTGAAAAACGATTCGGTTAAATTCTCTGGAATTAAATAAAAGACAGAAATTGGTTCAAACTTTGAAATTGAATATCTTTTGAACCACAATTCAGAAAAACGCATTCAATATGTCAAAATGCTCAGAAAAATCATATCTAACTGTTAGTGTCATTTCCATGATCAACTAAAATTATTAATTTGCCTTTAATTAATAAATACTAAAATGGCAGAATTAATTCATTGTTTAGAAAATTCATAACTTGAAATTTACTTGTCCAAAAATTATGAATAAGGTATCAAAATGTTCAGTAGTTAATGAACTACAAGTTTATGTCATTTGAGAGATTTGTAGAAGTAAATTTGGTGCTGTTTATAAAAATTAAATGAAATGGCAGATTTAAATCAATAATTGGAAATATCATAACTTGATAAATATTGATCAAAAATTTGCAAACAAAGTACCAAAATGATCAGGAGAACAATACCTGTCTAATAATTTCATTTTCATTGCATATAGAACTCATATGTTAGTACTGGACATTTTGGGTAAATGCTTAATTCACTAAGTTAAATATGGAGTTATAACCCATTAATTGCGAAAATTATTTTAGGGGTTCCATTTAACTTGTGGGACATGCCCAAGACCAGTTCAGTGCATAATTTGACATCTCATCATGAGTGTGCATTGTACCTTTGTATTCGTGTTATTTATTTCATTTCCTGTGATTGTTTGTGTTCCGGTAGATTCAGGAGTTGAGGTTCCACCACAATGCCTCGACGATCCACGCGACCAGCACTATCAGCAAGGCAAGAGATAACCTAACCTTCTTGGCATCTAGCATCCTATTGCTTTATAAACTTATTTTATCCACCATAATATTGCATGCGATTCCAATGACAATTTTGGGTCAATACTAGAGTAATCCTATGAATGCATGTTTTCCCCGAACCATCACAAGCTTCCCCTCCTATGAACCCTAGGTTTGATGTGTTGGCCTGAGACAAGGATATAAATGTTGTTATATATGCTTAGCTATGCTTAGCCATGCTTAGTCGATTGCTATATTGTCCGTTGATTAAATTCCATAATTATGATGTTGATGGAATGTTTCGGACATGGTGGTTACTTGTGATACTTAATTAAATTGCTAAAAGGCTTGGATGAGTTGCCATCGGGGATGGTGTTTTGCCTCATTCTTGCCGCCTAGGCTGAGAGTGCTTTTAGGTAGAACCAAGAATCGAGCGTGCTTCCAACGGTGGGGGTATGGGCCCCTTACTGACCGAATAATTTGTGAGGGGCTTGTCAAGGGTCCTCTAGTTTGAGCTTTCCATTTGCGTGTGAGTGTGTGGGTGGAAGAAGGCTCGATGAAGACGGTGGTGTTTAGGATGTGGCCGCGGGGTAGGGTGTTGAAATAGGCACTGAAACTGTCCTTCCGCACACTGATGATCCTTGAGTAAGCCTCATGCAAGGTAAAGGTATAACCGCGCCCACTCGTCGGCTTTCCCCGGAAGAGAGCTAATCAGGCAAGCCGAACGGTACCAATGGTAAGAACAGTACACCCCTACAGGGTTAAATCTTTTCGAAAAGTCGTGTCCATGGTTATGGACAAATCTTGGGAAAGGCGGATTAGCTCATAGAAAACATAAACCTTACTTAAAATTTGGCAACTAGAGGTTGCAACTCAACATGTGATAAAAGGTTCATTTCCTCGAGGGTGATTCGAGGGAGTGCCTTGGTGGAGATGAGTGATGAGAAATGGTTACTATGGGTTCGTTGAGAACCAAAGATGAAAGTTTACTCTCTTATCCCTTTTCGAAAACATTCTAAGTAGACGATGCCATGAGTCTTTATGTCTTTTAAAAAGGAAAACTAGCTTTATGCAAATTAGCTACTATACAGCTTTAGAGCCTCCGTCATCATTGGGCCTATATCGCCCTACTAAACTTGCGAGTACGTCGTACTCAGTCTTTCTTTCCTGCTTATTAATTTGTTTCAGAGGAGGACGACACCGAGCAGATAGGTGGGTTCTTCATGGACATCGACGAGTAGTCTGGGGTTCCCAGGTGGCAGCTTGGGACGTCGGAATAAGCTGGCTGGGTTATGTTTATCTATAGGCCTCTTAGTCCCTATTTTGGATCTTGTTGGTAGACAACACTACTTTGCTTCCGCTTGATGTGATGATGGGTTTGTGACCCCTGGTGTGCTATTTGTATCTTTCTCATATATGAGTTGATATATGAACTTTTCTGTCGTAGAGTCTGTGATGTGCCAGTTGTTCCACAAGTCTTGATCTCTTTATTATACATTGATAGCTATGCCAGTGTTTATGGCATGATCGGAGTGTTGCGTGGGAGCGGTAATCCCATGCCCTTCGATTTTGTACCATAGCATGTGGGTTACATAGCCTCTCTGTATAATTCCGGGTCGGGGCGTTACAACTTGGTATTAGAGCAGGACTGCCTGTAGGAAACCCTTTCTATTGGTCGGTGTCGAGTCTAGTTGAAAATTATTTTATAACCTAAAAATGAGTTGTGAAAACCTTCTTAGGATTCTTTTTATTTCTCATCCAACTCGCTCTACTCTGATCTCTTATCTCTATTTGTTTTAAGCTTGGTGTCGAAGTTTAGGTTCTCGGGGTTGGGTTTTACCGTCCAGTTTAAGTCTCGAGTCCTCTAATTCCGTTTGCTATCGCCGCATTGACGTGATGTCACACGTGGTTGCCTTAATCTGTTTTTGGTGTTAGTGCCATCCTAAATCTCTATACCTAGAATGACTCTAATTATTTATCCTAACTGTTCGGAGTTGGTTACTAACTATGTCACTGTTCTAAATCTCCAGAATGGCTTCTGCCCATCGTGGTAACCCCGGTGATCCTGATGCACCGCCGCCACCCTCAATGGCGGAGGTCCTGATGGCCATCGAGAATAACCGCCTGCGCAACGAGCATCTGCTCGAGCAGTTGGTTCAACAAGGGGCCAGGAGGAACAACGACTGCAACACTCTCACTGAGTTCTTGCGGTCTCAACCTCCCACCTTCTCTGAAGCTAAAGAGCCGCTTGATGCGGATGATTGGCTGAGAGCCCTTGAGCGCAAGTTTGCAGGCTTGCATGTGCCGGTGGCCGAACAAGTCAACTTCGCCACCTATCTGCTGAATGGAGCCACCGGCTCCTGGTGGGAGAGCCATGTGTCGATGTTCGACGCTGGCCATGTCTTCACCTGGGCGGATTTTCGCACCGCTTTCCGTGCGGCGTACATCCCCAAGCCCATCATGGACCTCAAGAGGAGGGAGTTCATGGACTTGACCCAGGGACGCATGGACGTCCAATCCTATGGGCGTGAGTTCAACCACCTCTCCCATTACGCCCCTCGGGACGTGACCAACGATGAGAACAAGTAGTACCTCTTCCGCAAGGGGCTCGCACCTCGGCTCCGATACGAGCTCCTACCCTTCAAGTTCCATTCCTATCAGGAGCTCTACAACCAGGCTCTCACCATGGAGCATGGTAGGAAGGAGCTGGAGTCTTCCAAGAGGCCAGCTCCCGTGGACAACCAGAGCTCCTCTTCCTCCGAGGGCAAGAAGCGCAGGGTCTTTGTGCCCTTCAGTGTTGTGCCTCGTGCACCCTTCGCGCCACGGCCTTCAGGGTTCAGGCCACCTCCGCCTCGCCCAGCTACCTCGACCTTGGGTGCGGCTGGAAGTGGCTTCCGCCCTTAGCTGCCTCCTGCACCGTCGGGGCTCACTTGCTACCACTGTGGCGAGCCGGGTCACTACTCCAGGGAGTGTCCCCAGAAGGCACCGGCTACCGCAACACCTGCACCAGCTCCCCCTACACCAGCAGCCAAGGCTACGACTGTCAGCCGTGGTCGTCTGAACCACGTCTCGGCTGAAGGAGTTGAAGAGGACCCCGGTGTTCTCATGGGTACGCTTCGAATCAATGCATATCCATCTTCAGTTTTATTTGATTCTGGAGCATCGCATTCATTCATATCCATATCATTTGCACACAACCATCAAATACCGTTTGAGGATATGGACTCCCCTTTAGTGGTTAAAACACCAGGGTCTCGTTGGCAAACCAAGTGGGTTACTTCTGAGGTTCAGATTTCCATAGGTTCAATACCTTTTCCGTTCCAGTTGATAGCCCTGAAGTCAAATGGTCTAGATGTTATTCTGGGCATGGACTGGCTAGTCAAATATCAGGCCAACCTAGACTGTGCTGCCAAAACTGTCACAGTGACCCACCCAAGCTACGGAATAGTGCGTTACTGGTCCCCTACATCCGCAGCTCCATCCACTGCTACTCCTCTCTCTCCGGAGATCAGCCTATGCTTTATGGAAGGAACTACCCCACCTGAAATGCATGAGGTAGTAGTGGTGTGTGACTTTCCCGATGTCTTCCCGGAGGAATTGCCTGGCATGCCACCTGATCGAAGTGTGGAGTTTGTCATTGAATTGGTTCTGGGAACGGCTCCAATTTCCAAAAGGCCCTACCGCATGCCAGCGGAAGAGCTGACTGAGCTGAAGAAACAAATCGATGAGTTGTTGGAGAAGGTATTCATCTGGCCTAGTAGCTCCCCTTGGGGCTTCCCAGTCATCTTTGTCAATAAGAGGGATTCAAATGTCCCTCGTCTGGTTGTTGATTACCGCCCTCTGAATGTGGTAACCATTAAGAACAAGTATCCTATTCCCCGAATAACTGACATATTCGATCAGCTAGCTGGTGCAACTGTATTCTCCAAGATGGATCTAAGGTCAGGCTACCATCAGATCAAGATCGGAAAGGAGGATATTCCGAAGACGACTTTCACTACTCGTTATGGGTTGTATGAGTACACCATCATGTCCTTTGGCCTCACTAATGCTCTGGCTACATTCATGAGGCTTATGAACTCCATCTTCCACGGGTACCTCGATAAGTTCGTCATAATTTACATTGATGACATCCTTGTCTACTCCAAAACCGATGAAGAACATGCTGAGCATCTTCGGCTCGTTCTGACAAAGCTTCGAGATCATCGCCTCTATGCCAAGTTCTCCAAGTGTGAGTTTTGGCTAAAGGAGCTCATTTTCCTAGGTCATGTGGTGTCAGCTGCTGGAGTAGCGGTGATACCAGACAAGATTCAGGCAATCCTGAATTCTCCTACTCCCAAGTCCGTCAAAGACATCCGTAGCTTCCTTGGGTTGGCGGGTTATTACCGCCGATTCATCGAGGGCTTTTCCAAGATAGCCAAGGCACTGACTGACCTCCTCAAGAAAAACAAACAGTTTGTGTGGTCAGACAAAGCTGAAGAGAGCTTCCAAACTCTCAAGGTCAAGCTCACGACCACCCCTGTGCTTGTCCTTCCTGACACAGACAAGGACTTTGTTGTCTACTGTGATGCATCACTCCAAGGTTTGGGCTGTGTGTTAATGCAAGAAGGCCATGTGGTCGCCAATGCTTCTCGTCAACTCAAGCCGCATGAACAAAACTATCCAACTCATGATCTAGAGCTTGCTGCCGTAGTTCATGCTCTGAAGCAATGGAGGCCCTACCTGTTGGGCAACCGTTGCGATATCTACTCTGGTCATCAAAGTCTGAAGTATCTCTTCACCCAGTCGGATCTAAATCTAAGACAGAGAAGATGGTTGGAATTAATCAAAGACTATGATGTGACCCTCAACTATCAGCCCGGCAAGGCCAATCTCGTGGCAGATGCTCTGAGTCGCAAGGCTTATTGCAACACTCTGATGGTTGAAAAAGCTCAACCCGCTCTTCATGAGGAGTTTGCCCGGCTGAATCTGGAGATTGTTCCCTCCGGATATCTAGCAAACATAGAGATCAAGTCCACTCTTGAGGATGAGATCAAGTCAGACCAGCAGCAAGATGCTGAAATCCTCGAGATCAAAGAGAAAATAGCTAATGGGAAGGCCACTTGTTTCTCTGTTGATGACAACGGTGTTGTGTATTTTGGTGACCGTCTAGTGGTGCCCAAGAGTTGGAATACAAAAGGGTTGATACTCTCAGAAGCTCATGAATCACCATTTCCATTCATCCGGGTAGTACCAATATGTACCAAGATCTCCGCCGTCAATTCTGGTGGTCTTGCATGAAGCGAGAAATCGCCGAGTTTGTTGCTGAATGCGATGTTTGTCGCCGAGTGAAGGCTAAACATCAAAGGCCAGCTGGTACTCTTCGCCCCATAGCCATTCCCGAGTGGAAGTGGGATGAAGTTGGTATGGATTTCATCACCGATTTTCCAAGATCACCAAAGGGTAACAATGCCATTTGGGTAGTCATTGATCATCTATCCAAGGTCGTCCATTTCCTCCCTGTCCGCGAGGATATCAACTCTATTAAACTGGTTGAGCTGTATATGGCCCGGATTGTTCCTTTGCATGGGGTTCCTTTGAGGATCATCTCAGACCGTGGTAGTCTGTTTGTGTCCAAATTCTGGCAAAGCTTCCAAAAGGCTCTTGGAACCCATCTCAACTTCAGCACAGCCTATCATCCTCAGACTGATGGTCAAACTGAAAGGGTGAACCAAGTTCTTGAGGACATGCTTCGGGCATGTGTTATCTCCTTCGGTAAGGGTTGGGAAAAGTATCTCCCCCTCGCCGAGTTCTCCTACAACAACAGTTACCAAGCTAGTCTCCAAATGGCTCCATTTGAGGTTCGCTATGGACGAAAGCGTCGAACTGATCTAAATTGGTCTGAAACCGGAGAAAGGTCACTCTTCAGTCCCGATGTGATCAATGAGGCTGAAGAAAAGGTCCGTATCATCCGGGAAAATCTCAAGATTGCTCAGTCTAGGCAAAAGAGCTACTATGACAAACATCATCAAGAGGTTCACTATGAAATTGGTGATAAATCCTATCTTCGAGTCTCTCCCCTCCGAGGCGTTCGTCGCTTCGGGATCAAGGGAAAATTGGCACCTTGCTATGTTGGTCCTTTCACCGTCCTAGCCAAGCGAGGGGATCTCTCCTACCAACTCGAGCTACCCTCCAACTTCCCGGATGTACATGATGTGTTCCATGTCTCCCAACTTCGGCGTTGCTTCAAGGATCCTATCCGTGGGGTTGATCATGAGGTGTTGGACATTCAGGAGGATTTGACTTACCGTGAGCATCCTATCCGCATCTTGGATGAAGCGGAAAGGAATACCCGCAACAAGACCATCAAGTTCCTCAAAATCCAATGGTCTAACCATTCCGAAGAAGAAGCAACTTGGGAACGGGAAACTAGTCTTCGTCAGGAATATCCCGCCTTCTTCACTCAAGCCTAGAATCTCGGGACGAGATTCCTGTCATTTTACCAAAATGATCAAGAGAACAATACATGTCTAATAATGTCATTTTCATGCATATAGAACTCATATGTTAGTACTGGACATTTTGGGTAAATGCTTAATTCACTAAGTTAAATATGGAGTTATAACCCATTAATTGCGATAATTATTTTAGGGGTTCCATTTAACTTGTGGGACATGCCCAAGACCAGTTCAGTGCATAATTTGACATCTCATCATGAGTGTGCATTGCACCTTTGTATTCGTGTTATTTATTTCATTTCCTGTGATTGTTTGTGTTCCGGTAGATTCAGGAGTCGAGGTTCCACAATACCTCGACGATCCGCGCGACCAGCACTATCAGCAAGGCAAGAGATAACCTAACCTTCTTGGCATCTAGCATCCTATTGCTTTATAAACTTATTTTATCCACCATAATATTGCATGCGATTCCAATGACAATTTTGGGTCAATACTAGACTATCCTATGAATGCATGTTTTCCCCGAAGCATCACATGCTTCCCCTCCTATGACCCTAGGTTTGATGTGTTGGCCTGAGACAAGGATATAAATGTTGTTATATATGCTTAGCTATGCTTAGCCATGCTTAGTCGATTGCTATATTGTCCGTTGATTAAATTCCATAATTATGATGTTGATGGAATGTTTCGGACATGGTGGTTACTTGTGATACTTAATTAAATTGCTAAAAGGCTTGGATGAGTTGCCATCGGGGATGGTGTTTTGCCTCATTCTTGCCGCCTAGGCTGAGAGTGCTTTTAGCTAGAACCAAGAATCGTGCATGCTTCCAACGGTGGGGTATGGGCCCCTTACTGACCGAATAATTTGTGAGGGGCTTGTCAAGGGTCCTCTAGTTTGAGCTTTCCATTTGCATGTGAGTGTGTGGGTGGAAGAAGGCTCGATGAAGACGGTGGTGTTTAGGATGTGGCCGTGGGGCAGGGTGTTGAAATAGGCACTGAACCTGTCCTTCTACACACTGATGATCCTTGAGTAAGCCTCATGCAAGGTAAAGGTCTAACCGCGCTCACTCGTCGGCTTTCCCCGAAAGAGAGCTAATCAGGCGAGCCGGACGGTACCAATGGCAAAAACTAGTACACCCCTGCAGGGTTTAATCTTTTCGAAAAGCCGTGTCAACGGTTATGGACAAATCTTGGGAAAGGCGGATTAGCTCATAGAAAACATAAACCTTACTTACAATTTGGCAACTAGAGGTTGCAACTCAACGTGTCATAAAAGGTTCATTTCCTCGAGGGTGATTCGAGGGAGTGCCTTGGTGGAGATGAGTGATGAGAAATGGTTTCTCAGTCTCTCTTTGCTGCTTATTAATTTGTTTCTGAGGAGGACGACACCGAGCAGATACGTGGGTTCTTCGTGGACATCGACGAGTAGTCTGGGGTTACCAGGTGGCAGCTTGGGACGTTGGAACAAGATGGTTGGGTTATGTTTATCTGTAGGCCTCTTAGGCCCTATTTTCGATCTTGTTGGTAGACAACACTACTTCACTTCCGCTTGATGTGATGATGGGTCTGTGACCCCTGGTGTGCTATTTGTATCTTTCTCATATATGAGTTGCTATATGAACTTTTGTGTATTAGAGTCTGTGATGTGCCAGTTGTTCCACAAGTCTTGATCTCTTTATTATACATTGATAGCTATGACAGTGTTTATGGCATGATCGGAGTGTTGCGTGGGAGCGGTAATCTCATGCCCTTCGATTGTGTAGCATAGCCTGTGGGTTACATAGCCTCTCTGTATAATTCCGGGGTCGGGGCGTTACACATAGGATGCTAGAAGATCATCATTAGAGCTAGAGAGCTTTTCATGAATTTCTTCCAATTTCCCATACTTGCTAGTTAGCAACTCAAGTTGAGCCCTTAGCTCAACATTCTCCTTCAAAATAAATGCTTCACAAGAAGTGGAGTTAGTAGCACAAGCATCATTAACATTAGGAATGTAAGAAGACAACTTGGCGAGCTCATCATTCAACTTAGCATTTTCCTTTTAGTGACTTTATATTTAGCATGAGCATGGTCACGTTCCTTAGTGAGGTTAGCAATAATTTCATTATTACGCTCCTCAAAAGATTTGAGTTTCTCCTCAAGAGAAGCCCGAGTCTCTTACTCTTCCTCAAGAGTCACCTCTAAAGATGCTTTTTGATCCGCATACTCCCTTTCAATCCTTCCTTTTTCTGCAAGTCTTGCTTCCAAAGCCTTAATAGTAAGCCCACGCTCAATTAGGGTTTCCATAATTTCAAAGAGGATAGCATGAGAATTTTTATTTTAGGAAGGGAATTAATAACCATTAGACCTTTCTTATGAAAGGATTCATCATCATAATCCTCATCATATTATTCATCATTATTATAATTATCATCATTACTAGAAGATTTAGCCATAAGGCAAAAAAAGGTTGATGAAGAAGAACAATTAATTATTGAACTACTCAAGTTCACATCTTGTTCCATATCTAATTGGGTTTCCTCTACATTATTATTCATACAAGAGTTAGAGGGAACACAAGCATTTTTATCATGGCAACAAGATAAAGCAAGCATATCATCAAGAGATTTTTCCAAGCAATTTTTGGATGATATGCAAGGACTATCAACACTAGCATGTATGACATTTATAGTGCTATGTGTGTTTAGGTCCAAAGATGAGGCATTGTAACAAGATAGAGATAAAAGATCATCAACAATGAGCTCACTATCCTTATTGCAACACCTATCACTACTCACCATCACATTAGTTTGTGGCTTACCACATTTTGGTGAAGTAGACGAAGATGAGAACTCATCAGGACCGGAGGTGGAGGGAGAACAATCATCCTCAATGGTCATGGACTTGCCATATTTATCTTGAAGCTTTGTCCACAATTCATAAGTGTTGCGAAGAGGCATGATTGACTCAAAAACTACAACACTCAAAAATTTGCAAAACTCATTAGAAGCTAGAGCATCCAGATATAAGTTTTTCTCATCCTCTAAAGTCATACTTTCGTAATCCTTTGGAGGAGAAAAACCTATATCTAAGATACGCTCAATATTGGGATCCAAGACCCGTAAGTGACTAAGCATATGAGTTTTCCAAACATTAAAATTTGTGCCATCGAATATAAAAGTGGGATCGTCCACTAATTCTCTAAACGATATCTTTACTCTCTAGGCGGTAAAGCCTAATAAAGAGAGCCCAGCCTCTGATACCAATTGAAAGAACAAACGATGTCGCCTAGAGGGGGGGTAAATAGGCGATTAAAACTTTTCCGGTTTAAGGCTTGACAAAAGCAGAATAAAACTAGGTGTTTAAATTAACAAGCCAACAACCTAATATACTAGGTTCACCTATGTGCACCAACAACTTATGCTAAGCAATATAACAACAAGGTGATAGCAATATATATGACATCAAGCACAAAGGCTATCACAATGTAAAGTGCATAAGTAAAGAGCTCGGGTATAGAAATAACCGAGGCACGCGGAGACGAGAATGTATTCCCGAGTTCCTCCTTTTTAAGGGAGTACGTCTCGTTGGAGGGGTGTGAGCTCGCCACAAAAGGCCTACTCAAGACGCCACAAAAGGCCTCACCCTATTCTCCGATGAACTTCACCCCAAGGGTTAGGTTCACCTTCCACTATCGAAATCCTTCAAGGCGGAATCCGGAGCCTTTACAACAATATTGGGGCACACACCCACAACTCAATCGGGGGCTCCCAAACCTTGCCTGAAGCTTCACAACTCGAAGTCTTCACGACACCACCAACCGTCTGGGGTACAACCCGATGTAACTAATGCAATAGACAAGACCACACAAGGTGGTCAAGTCCTTCACTCCGAAATCCAACCAAAGAAACTAATGCTATGGAGGGATTTAAGAGGAAGAACAAAGAGGAGAAACACCAAGAACTCCAAAATCAAGATCTACTAGGTTCCCCTCACTTAGAGGAGGAATGGTAGATCTAGATCTCCTCTCTTGTTTCCCTAAAAATGGGCTAGAATCATTGGAGGGAAGAGTAGGAATCAAGCTCTCAAAATTGCAACAATGGAGGAGAGAGAGAAGAAAAATAGCTGGGGGGAAATGGGGAAGAAGGCCCCTTTTATAGGGGGCCACAAAATGTGGCCGCTGGGGGGAAAAAGTCCCAGCCGACAGCTCGGCCTGGGGCCGGCCGGCAGCCCAGCCAGGCTGGTTGGGAATCTGGAGGCAGCGAGCCAGCAGCGAACGAACGCAGGGGAGCCCGCCTGCTACCCCGGCCTGGGCCAGCCTGCCCGTAGTGGGCCGGGCAAGCACCCGAGGGCGCCAGCCTCATCCCGGCCTGGGCCGGTCGACCAGCACGCGCGTGGGCCGGGAGGACACCCGAGGCTGCCGGCCTCGTCCCGGCCAGGGCCCGGCCAGGCCGCCCCGTTTTTTTCTTTTTCCTTTTAAATTCTGTCTAAAAAATGTTCCGAGAGAGAAACACTATAACTTTCACCCATGAACTCCGTTTTCGATAATCTTTGACTCATTGGAATCGTCACAACAAGCACTACAAGTTTATGTAGAGAAACATCATAGTCCAACAATATATTATAATAACAAATGGGGAAAGGTTAAACCTCTCTCTCGCAAACCGGAAATGCTATATCTTTTACAAATGAAGTCCGAATGACGTGAAACCAATTTTGTTGGAAAGAGGACGACAAAAGCTACCCTTGGAAATGTAGCAAACAAGCAATGAAGATTTTGCAAAGAAATGGAAGAGAGAAACCTTCCACACGGATGAACCGACAAAATCTCCAATACCGAAAATGCAATAGAAGATGCATATGAAATCTGTTTTCGGTGAACTCGGCCTTGTCATGACGAGCACGACAAGCACCAAGACCACACCACGATAAGAGCAAAAAAGAACCAATAAAGATGATTGCAAGGATGCAAAGGTTTGAGCTCTCCACGAACGATATGATCAAGATACCCGATCGAGAAACCCTCTTGATAGTAGGGCTATCTATCCTATAACCCGGTCTCTCAACTAAAATCATGAGACCGGTAAAATAGAAAGCCTATCAAGATCATACCTTTGCCTTGCGCATAATCCCCTGAAGGCGATGATGACGATCTTCATCTCCTCAAGACGAACCACCTCTCTTGATTGCGCTTCGCTTGGTGAAGACTCACATGTTGCTCCCCCATACACCAATATGGGAGAAGCACTCTTCGGCATATCTTCACATGGCCTTAAGTGTTGATCAACTCGCACTTAGCCTTGATCAACAAATACTCTTCTTCCCTTAGCCTTGATTCCAACAAATGGAGATCAAGCACTGCATATGGACACACCTACAAGTAGCTCAATACAAATATTAGTCCATAGAGATTGTCATTAATTACCAAAACCACACATGGGGGCAACCAAGCACTTTCCGGAGGCTTCATACCTCTCCACCTTGGCTTGAGTCTGAAACATAGCTTTCAGATCAACAATTATCTGATAAGTGCCATGGTGCTCAAAACGTTTTTTGAAGCTTTGGTCCTAAGCCATACAACAGACCGCACTTAACTATCTCGTGGTCCTCAGAACGGGCTGCCCAGTCGTTCCTAGCATCTTCAGCCGCTCCCTCTGCTGGAGCCTCACCTAGCGCTGCATCGAGGACATACGGTTTCTTGGCAGCAGTGAGGATAATCTTCAGATTCATGAACCAATCTGAGAAATTGCTTCCATCATCTTTCAGCTTGTCTTTCTCTAGGAACGCGTTAAAATTCATGGTGGTAGTGGGACGGGCCATTGATCTATAACATATTTGCAAAAGGTGTTTAGACTATGTTCATGATAGTTTGTTTGTGTTAATCTAAATTACAAAACGAACTCCCACTAAACTCAACATCTCTCGGGTTGTTTAGTGACACACGATCCAAATCCACTACACCACAACCGACACTAGTAGAAAACAGGTCTTCGGTTCGGAGCATTAGTCTCGGTTCCAATTGGAACCGGGACTATTGTTCCGATTCCAACGGTCAGAAACGGCTATATTGTGCGGCCACCTTTAGTCCCGGTCCAAACGGGACCTTTAGTCCCGAGTCGTGTTACGATCCGGGACTAAAGGCTTTGCGCCAAGCTGCCGGAGGCTCTAGGACCTTTAGTCCCAGGTCGTGTTACCACCCGAGACTAAAAGGTGTATCTGTATAAAAGACACCCGACCCAGAAAATCCTCTCCAATCTCGATCTCTCTCTCTCCGCGCGTGCCACCTCTCCGCCGCCGTCCGCTCGCCACCGTCGTGCCGCCGCCGCCGTCGCCGTCTCCTTCGCCGTCACCGGCGCCGTCTCCCTCGACCGCACCGGTGAAATCCTAGGTGAGATTTTTTGTTTTTTAGAATTTTGTGTAGAATTGTTAGAATTTTTGTGTAGAATTTCATGTAGAATTGATAGAATTTTTGTGTACAATTTTTATAGAATTTTTGTTTACAAATTTGTGTAAAAACGTGTTATATTTGTGAACATAATAAGTAATAGAGTGATTAGGTTTGAAATTAGGTTTGAAATTTATTAGCTCGATGATTTAATAGATGATTTAGGTGGGTTAGAAAATTAGTGTTACCAGAAAATTGGGTTAGAAAACTAGTGTTAACAAAAATTAGCAAAAAATAGTGTTAGCAAAAATTGGGTTCAAAAATTAGTGTTAGCAGAAAATTGGGTTAGAAAATTGGGAAAGATTGCACGAGCTGTCAAATTAGAAGCCCCTAATAGGATTACATATGATGTCCGACATCATATGTAATTCAATTAGGGGTTTCTAATTTGACAGTTCCTAGAATCTTTCCCAATTCTGCTAACCCAATTAGGATAATTTTTGTTAACACTAGTTTTTTAACCTAATTTTTTGCTAACTTCAAGGATAATTTTTGCCATAATAATACTAGTTATAAATTAGGTTAGAAAATTAGTGTTACCAGAAAATTGGGTTAGAAAACTAGTGTTAGTAAAAATTAGTAAAAAATAGTGTTAGCAAAAATTGGGTTCAAAAATTAGTGTTAGCCGAAAATAGATTATGTTTAGTTTAATAGGAATATTTTTTCATAGGAATTTGTTTTCGGCGACGATGCGTCCTCATCTTCGACTCATTTGTAATGACCAAGGACTGGGCTCTGGCGGGAATGTCCGGGACTGGGCTCCGCCGGGCTGGCACTGGGAGGTGCTACCTTCCGGAGTCGCAGCTTGGTGAGGAAGAAATAGGGTCCCGTCATCGACCCGGAGCTTATTTGGTGGCGGTCGCGTGGGCCATGATCGGTGCAGAGGGAGCCGTCCCCCGAGGAGGTGGTACGTCGCCGTGTCAGGGAGGAGGACGAGCACGTCCGTCGATATATGATTGCGTTGGAAACCAGGTTCTCTAATACCTGGCAGTTTCTTTAGGGATCTCACCCGAGCTATGATCCTATGATTGTAACAGCCCCAGTTTGATACTGAAAAATATGAATAATTTTTCCACTTTTACATCTCATGTTTTACTTCATGGCATGCCTTTGAGATTTGCTAATTCCAACAAGCCACACTTGAAAATATTTAAAAGGGGGAAGCAAATCCAATCCCAAGATCTCCAACCCCAATGCAATTGCTTAACTTGGCAAACAAATTATTCTTGGACTTCCAAATTGTTTAGGAAGTTCCAGGTTTACATTTTATAACCAATTCTCAAAATCCAACTATTGCCAATCAAGAAATAAATTTGAGAATTCAAAATTGGTTCAATTCAAATTCTATTTTTGAAACCAAGTTAAACTTTACAAAAATTCAAAATAAAGTTATGGGGAGCTTCATTATTATATTGGGAGCCTCCATGAATATTTTCATTATTTTTGAACATGCTTAAGTACTCCAAATAAATACATTTTGCAAATTATCAAAAAGAACTATACTTAAACCATGTGAACAAATGTTGTACAAAACAAGTTATTTTGGAGCCCAAATTTTTGTGGAGCTTCTACCTGTCAAGGGGAGGTCACATGAATGTTTGCAGAATTTTTAAAAATGCTTAAGTGCCCCATTTAAATCAAGAAAATGGTGCCGGGTTTTTTTTTTTGCAAAAACGTCGTCCCCTTCCTGTCGCCACAGTGCCGCGAGGCACTGGCGCCATGCTCCCGCGCCCATGCCGCCGTGTCCCTCCTCACGTATGCCGCCGTGGCCATGGTGGTCAACCACACGCGGACGCCCACCTGCTCCCTACCATTTCTCCCCACCTGCTCCCTCTCGTCTCGCTTCCTTTCTCCACCCGAGCTCCAAGGCGCCGCCATCTCTGTCGAGCTCGACACCGTCGACTGGAGCCGCCCCGAGTAGATCGAAGACCACAACGAGCTCCGCCACATCCTCCTCTCTGTCCCCACTAGCGGAATCGAGCCGGGGTCGCTGGAGCCGTCGCCTTCGTCCTCGACTTCCCCAACCACTACCGTCGCATGCCGGGCCTGATTCCCGTCGACGCCGTCCACCCCCGCCGCCGTCGAGCACCCACAAACAACGAGGGTGAGCTCCGCGTCCGATTAGGCTTCTCCCGCTTCCCCTCTCTCTCCCTCTCGTCGTCGCACCGTCGCCGGCCGTCGCTCCGTCGGGTGCCGCCGCACGCCACCGTGCACCCGGCCTGGACCCCGGCCCGTCCGACCTGAGGCCGGAAGCCTCGGGCACCCGCCCGGCCTGGACGCCGGTCTGGGCCGGGTGTAGGCCGACGGCTTCAGGCACCAGCTCGGCCTGGATGCCCAGCCTGGGCCGTCCAAAGGCCGGTTGCTTCGGGCCTGTGCCCGGCCTGTGGGCCGGCCTGGCCGACCTGAGGCCGGCCTGTGTGGGTTTTTGTTTTTCCTTTTTGAAATAAAACAAAATAAAATAATTAATAACTATTTAAATATTACTCCAAATTTAGCAAATAAAATATCAAATAGTTCAGAAAAACAATACCTACCTGTTGGTAACATTGCCATGCTCTTTTGAGTAAAATATTTTGCCTTTATTTAGGAAATCCTAAAATTGCATAAATGATACCTAATTTGGGAAAATCATAACTTGATAATTAATTAACCAAAAATTGTGAATAAAATATCAAAATGATTAGCATTTTGAATGCTATCTAATTATACTAATATCACCTCATGACAACGAATATTCCTTTGAAGTTATTCTTTAATTGGATAAAAGATTTAAATTCAAATAATTATTTAATTCACTATTTATTCATCGATAGTGGGAAATTTACAAACAAGGTACCAAAACGATCAGAAGAACAATAACTATCCATTCATGTCATGTTCATGCATATTTAAGCCACTGTTTAGTAATATAATAAGTTATAAGCATTTTGGACATTAAGTTAAATATGGGGTTGCTTCCAAATAATTGCACCAATTATTTGGCAATCCATTTAATATTGTTGGTTAAATCATATGGGTATATCCTTGCATAAATTTGACATGTCATCATGATTGTGCATTGCACCTTGTCTTCGTGTTATTTATTTGTTCTTCTGTTATTGTTTGGGTATCGATAGATTCAGGAGTCGAGGGTTCCCCTACCTATCTCGACGAGCAGTACTACACGCCCCGTCAACAAGGCAAGAGATAACCTAACCTTCTTGGCATATAGCATCCTATTGTTTATACAAGTATTTTCTCCACCATAATATTGCATTCGATTCCAATGTCAACTTTTGATCAAGATATAGAGTATCCTAAGATATGCATTGTCCCCTAAACCATCACATGTTTCCACTCCTATGAACCATAGGTTTGATGTGTTGGCCGGACACAAATATATAATTGTTGTATATATTTGCTTAGCTATGCTTAGCCATGCTTAGTCGAATGCTATATTGTCCGTTGATTAAATTCCATAATTATGATGTTGATGGAATGTTTCGGGCATGGTGGTTACTTGTGATACTTAATTAAACTGCTTAAAAGGCTTGGATGAGTTGCCATCGGGGTTATGGTGTTTTGCCTCATCCTTGTCGCCTAGGTGCGAGTTCTTTACCTCTTGAACCAATACGAGCATGCTTCCATTGGTGGGAGTATGGGCTCCTTACTAACTAAATAACTTGTGCGGGCGTATCCAAGGGTCCTCTAGTTTGCTATTTCCATTTGCGTGTGGGTGTGTGAGTGGAAAAAGAAACGATGAGGATGATGGTGTTTAGGACGTGGCGATGGGGGCAGGGGCTGAAATAGGCTAGGTAAACTTGTCCTGTCACCACAGATGATCCTTGGATAGTCTCATGTGAGGTAAAGGTTTAACCGCGCCCACTTGCCAGCTTTCCCCAGAAGAGAGCTAATCAGGCGAGCCGGACGGTACCAATGGGTAAATTAGTACACCCCTGCAGGGTTTAATCTTTTCGAAAAGCTATGTCCGCGGTTATGGACGACTTGGTAATAGACGATAAGATCATAGAGAACCTAAACATAATTACTAAAATTTTGGCAGCTAGAGGTTGCAACTCAATGTGTGATAAAAGGTTCATTTCCTCGAGGGTGATTCGAGGGAGTGCCTTGGTGGGATGAGTGAAGAGAAATGGTTACTATGGGTTCGATGAGAACCAAAGATCAAGTTTACTATCTTATCCCTTTTATGAAAAACATTCTGAGTAGGCGATGCCATGAGTCATTTATGTCTTTCAAAAAGGAAAACTAGCTTCGTGCAAATTAACTACTATACAACTTTAGAGCCTTGTCATCATTGGGCCTATATCGCCCTACTAAACTTGCGAGTACGTCATACTCAGTCTCTCTTTGTTGCTTATTAAATTGTTTCAGAGGAGGACGACACCGAGCACACAGGTGGGTTCTTCGTGGACATCGACGAGTAGTCTGGGGTTCCCAGGTGGCAGCTTGGGACGTCTCGGAACAAGCTGGCTGGGTTTATGTTATTGTAGGCCTCTTAGGCCATATTTTGGATCTTGTTGTTAGACAACACTACTTCGCTTCCGCATGATGTAATGATGGGTCTGTGACCCCTGTGTGTGATTTGTATCTTTCTCATATATGAGTTGCTATATGATCTCTTTGTGTCGTAGAGTCTGTGATGTGCCAGTTGTTCCACAAGTCTTGATCTCTTTATTATACATTGATAGCTATGCCAGTGTTTATGGCATGATCGATGTGTTGCGTGGGAGCGGTAATCCCATGCCCTTCGGTTGTGTAGCATAGCCTGTGGGTTACATAGTCTCTCTGTATAACTCCGGGGTCGGGGCGCTACAGTGATGGTTCCTTCTCTTTGGGTATTCACCACCCGTGGCTCAGGACCCGAGGGTCGACGCCCAGTTTGATTGGGCGAGTGGTAATATTCGAGATGTATAAGTGATATTATCTGATATTATTGTTTTATTATCTGGATTATTTGAGATGTATTAGGGTTAAATAAAAAAGCAATAAAATTGAAGCTGCGATTTTGTTCAGCCCAACGCGCGCTACCATTAGTGTTTTGTTGTGTTTATAGCATTAAAATAACTTACGAGTCTTTAAAGAAATTACTAATTTTAGCATCGTGATTACGTTTGATATATACTTATATAATAATGCAGATGCCCCGGCAATGGATGTACACTACTGACCGACGCTCTGGCGAGTTCATTAATGGCGTGCATGATTTCCTCCGTGTGGCTGATGCGAACAAGTGGAATGGTTTTGTATTCTGTCCATGTAGTGTCTGTAAGAATCATAAAGATTACTCTGATTAAAAAATCCTTCACAGCCACCTATTTCGGTCCGGTTTCATGCCCAGCTATAATTGTTGAACCAAGCACAAAGAGAGTGGCGTTATAAAGGAAGACAATGAAGAAGAAGAGGATGGTGACAATTACCCCCCTGAATACGGTGATACTTTCATGGGGGAAGCTGAAGAAGAGGCACATGATGAGCCCGCTGATGATCTTGGTCGGACCATTGCTGATGCACGGAGAGACTGCGGAAGTGAAAAGGAGAGCGAGAAGTTGGATCACATGTTAGAGGATCACAAAAAGTCATTATACCCAAATTGCGAAAATGGTCTGAAAAAGTTGGGTAGCACACTGGAATTGCTGCGATGGAAGGCAGAGTGTGGTCTATCTGACTCCGGATTTGAAAAATTGCTGAAAATGATGAAAAATATGCTTCCAAAGGATAACGTATTGCCCGCCAGTACGTATGAAGCAAAGAAGGTTGTCTGCCCTCTAGGTTTAGAGGTTCAGAAGATACATGCATGCCCTAATGACTGCATCCTGTACCGCGGTCAGGAGTACGAGAATTTGAATGCATGCCCGGTATGCACTGCATTGCGGTATAAGATCAGACGAGATGACCCTGGTGATGTTGAGGGCGAGCGCCCCAGGAAGAGGGTTCCTGCCAAGGTGATGTGGTATGCTCCTATAATACCACGGTTGAAACGTTTGTTCAGAAACAAACAGCATGCCAAGTTGTTGCGATGGCACAAAGAGGAACATAAGTCAGACGGGATGTTGAGACACCCCGCTGATGGGACGCAGTGGAGAAAGATCGACAGAGAGTTCAAAGATTATGCAGGTGATGCAAGGAACTTAAGGTTTGGTCTAAGTACAGATGGCATGCATCCTATTGGGGAGCAGAGCTCTAGTCATAGCACCTGGACCGTGACTCTATGCATCTATAACCTTCCTCCTTGGTTGTGCATGAAGCGGAAATTCATTATGATGCCAGTGCTCATCCAAGGCCCAAGCAACCCGGCAACTACATTGATGTGTACCTGAGGCCATTAGTTGATGAAATTTTACAGTTTTGAGAAAAACCTGGTGTACGTGTGTGGGATGAGCATGAACAAACATAATTTGACCTTCGAGCATTGTTGTTCATAACAATCAATGATTGGCCTGCTCTTAGTAACCTTTCAGGACAGACAAATAAGAGGTACAATGCATGCACACACTTTTTAGATGAGACTGAAAGTATATATTTGGAACATTGTAAAAAGAATGTATACCCGGGGCATCATTGATTTCTTCCGGCCAAGCATTCCTTAAGAAAGAAAAGCAAGCATTACAGCGGTCAGGCAGATCACCAGCCGAAGCCTACGGAACGTACTGGTGATGATATATTTGGTATGGTCAAGGACCTAGAAGTAATATTTGCAAAGGGACCTGGCGGTCAATCTGTTCCGAATGACGCTTCTACCGGACACACACCCATGTGGAAGAAGAAATCTATATTTTGGGAGCTACCCTATTGGAAAGTCCTAGAGGTCCACTCTGCAATTGACGTGATGCATGTGACGAAGAATCTTTGTGTGAACCTGCTAGGCTTTTTGGGCGTGTATGGGAAAAAGAAGATACACTGGAAGCACGGCAGGACCAGCAACATATGAAATACCCAGAAGGCCTCTGCATCCAGAACAGTTTCGAGGTCCTGCCAGCTAAACTCTTACCAAAGCAGAGAAGGAAATCTTTTTTGAATGCCTGAGCAGTATCAAGGTCCCGTCTGGCTTCTCGTCGAATATAAAGGGAATAATAAATATGGCAGAGAAAAAGTTCCAAAACCTAAAGTCTCATGACTGCCACGTGATTATGACACAATTACTTCCGGTTGCATTGAGGGGGCTTCTACCGGATAATGTTCAAGTACCCATTATGAAGCTATGTGCATTCCTCAATGCAATCTCTCAGAAGGTAATCAATCCAGAAGATCTACCACGGTTACAGAATGATGTGGTCCAATGTCTTGTCAGTTTCGAGTTGGTGTTCCCACCATCCTTCTTCAATATTATGACGCACCTCCTGGTTCACCTAGTTGAAGAGATTTACATTCTCGGTCCTGTATTTCTACACAATATGTTCCCCTTTGAGAGGTTCATGGGAGTCTTAAAGAAATATGTTCGTAACCGTGCTAGGCCAGAAGGAAGCATCGCCAAGGGCTATGGAACAGAGGAGGTCATTGAGTTTTGTGTTGACTTTGTTCTTGACCTTAAGCCGATTGGTCTTACTCAATCGCGACATGAGGGGAGACTGAGTGGAAAAGGCACGCTCGGAAAGAAGTCAATGATATGTAGGGACGGGCATTATTTCACTCAAGCACACTACACAGTTCTACAAAATTCCATCTTGGTGGCTCCGTACATCGAGGAACACAAGAATATTGTACGCTCCAAAAACCCGGGGCAGACTAACTCCTTTGTTTTACTGCTCCACATGGCGACTTTCGGCAATTGGTTGCAATCGCATATAATGAATGACAACGATGTTGGAGATGAGCTGTACTGGTTGGCCAGGTCACCATCTTCGACTATATTGACTTTCCAATGGTACGAGATAAATGGGAATACATTTTACACGATCGCCCAATATAAAAAGAGCACCAACCAAAACAGTGGTGTCCGTTTTGATGCAACAAACAACAATGGGCAAAAGGACACATATTATGGTTACATAGAGGAGATATGGGAACTTGACTATGGAGCTTCTTTTAAAGTCCCTTTATTTTGGTGCCAGTGGATCAAGCTGACAGGCAGCGGGGTAAAGGTAGACAAGCTATACGGGATGACAACAGTGGATCTCAACAATCTTGGGTACAAAGAAGAACCATTCGTCCTAGCCAAAGATGTGGCTCAGGTTTTCTATGTGAAGTACATGTCTACCAAACCGAGAAAAAGAAAAGATAAGCAAGCGAATACATCAGACAATGAGCCAAAGCGCCACATAGTTCTTTCAGGGAAAAGAAACATTGTGGGAGTGGAGGACAAGACAGACATGTCAGAAGATTATGATAAGTTTCATGAAATTCCGCCCTTCGAAGTGAAGGATGACCCAAGCATCGTGTTAAACGATGAAGATGCCCCATGGTTATGGCCGACGCGATCATAAGCAAGGGACATACGCTAGATGGGGATGCTGGTTATGTGTAATAGTCCCGGTTGGTAGCTGGAACCGGGACTAAAGGAGCGTTGATATGTGTGCCTTATCTTCACCTTTAGTCCCGGTTGGTAGCAAGGGACATACGCTAGATGGGGATGCTGGTTATGTGTAATAATATATTAAACAATTTATGTATGAGTGTTCTTAAACTTGTCACACATGTGTATCTCATTTTGTTGACATCTTTGCACTAAGAGAACACTTCTATGCCGAGCCCCTCGAAGATGTCATAGGTCACTGCTCAACGACATCTTTGAGAAGCTCATGCATAGAGGAGTCCTCTGTGTTCGCTTTCCGACTAGCTTGAATACAGTATGAACCCTCTTTGCACTGAGAGAACGCTTGTATGTCGAGCTCCTCGAAGATGTCATAGGTCACTGCCCAACAACATCTTCGAGAAGCTCGTGCATAGAGGAGTCCTCTGTCTTCGCTTTTCGACTAGCTTGACTACAGTATGAACCCTCTTTGCAATGAGAGAATGATTCTATGCCAAGCCCCTCGAAGATGTCATAGGTCACTGCCCAACGACATCTTCGAGAAGCTCATGCATAGAGGAGTCATCTGTCTTCGCTTTCCGACTAGCTTGACTATAGTATGAACCCTCTTAGCACTGAGAGAACGCTTCTATGCCGAGCCCCTCGAAGATGTCATAGGTCACTGCCCAACGACATCTTCAAGAAACTCGTGCATAAAGGAGTCCTATGTCTTCTCTTTCTATTGTTGATGTGCTCTTGTTCTTCCTCTTCCTCTTCATGGTTGGTACTTATAGGTAAAAGATTAGGGCAACTCTTCACCTTTAGTCCCGGTTGGTAGCTGGAACCGGGACTAAAGGAGCGTTGATATGTGTGCCTTATCTTCACCTTTAGTCCCGGTTGGTAGCTGGAACCGGGACTAAAGGAGCGTTGATATGTGTGCCTTATCTCTTTCCTTTAGTCCCGTGCTTTCCACCGCTTCCCGCCTCCGTCTTCCCGCCTTATTTCTTCCCGCGCCACCGCATTCCCGCCTTATTTCTTCCAGCACTTTCCACCGCTTCCCGCCTCCGTCTTCCCGCCATTTCTCACTATATATATGTAGGCTTGGCCGCCATTGCCATAGCACATCGAAACTCATATCTTCAACCTCGTCACTCTCCCATGGCTTCCACCGTACCCACTCTAACCTACCCAGAGGCGGAGGCACTTTGCGCCTCGAACTACCCCTGCCCGCCCGGCTACCGCGTCCCCGCCGGCTGGAGGCTGAGCGCCGGACACATGCCGATCCCTCCTGTCCCTCTAGGTTTGGCACGTCGGGCGGCCATCACGAACCACTACTAGCTCGAGCTCACTCCGGAGCAGCGGATGGATCCCCGCTGGGATCCCGACTACCGCCCGACTTGGGACGCCTTCTTCATCAATCGGCGTGAGAGGGTGCTCGCCAGGTATGAGGAGGATGGCCCGCCTCCTTCGAACTTCAATGAGGCCGATTGTCGACTATGGTGGGGCGGCCGGACTCTCCAGAGCGTCATGGACTACATCACGGCCGGCGATAACCCCCGCCTGCGCTACCCTCACTTCCAGTCCAGGCGAGCGCCGTCCGACGATAGCGACGACGGCGGCGACTACGACGACTACGAGGACGAGTATTATAGGCCTAGGCAGGAGTATAACTAAACCTGAGCCACATCTATGTACCCAAGATTGTTGAGATCCACTGTTGTCATTCTCTATAGCTGGTCTATCTATGACGATGATCGTGTAAAATGTATTTTATCTCCATAAAAAATTCAAAAATAATCAAAAACATTTGTCCAGAAAATGATTCTGGATTAATTATACAAATTCAAACACTTTTCATCTTGAAAGTTTTGTCAGATTTGAAAGTATGCAAAAGGTGGTAAATTCAAATGTTCAAAGTATTCAAAAGTGTTGAAAATATTCCCTCGCGTGCGTAACTCCTCCTCTGCCGAAAATTTACCGTTAGTCCCAGCTCGTAATACCAGCTGGAACTATAGAACCCACCTTTTGTCCCGGGTCGTGCCACGACCCGGGACTGAAGTCCTGGCTCGTGCCACGACCCGGGACAAAAGGCCCAATCTATATAAACCGCGCGCCGCGCTGATACCCACAAGTATAGGGGATCGTTGAAGTCTTCGATGTGTAAGTATAGTATCGATCCCACGAGGAGTAGAAGGTATAAGTATTTATCCTCTCAAATAAGAGCGTCACTACTCTTATTATCTATGCACTAGACAAGCAAAATGATTAAATGATGCAAGTGTTTTTGGGTTTTTGGTGTATAGATTGCAATAAAGTAAAATGCTGAGAATGCAATATGACAAGTGAAATCTCTCAAAGAGAGAAAGCCCAATCCTCTGTGCAGCAAGAGGACAAGCTCAAGTGTGTGTTTCTTTTAGGTGGAGAGAGTTCCCAAGGGCTACTTAGACTTCATGGCATAAATATTTCTAGAACAAGGTAAACATTTTGTCAAGTTTTAATCTTCCTTGGACGGAGCCATAATTAGGAATAGCTAATAAATAAACTACACCTCTTATGATGGATCAAGGTGCCAAGTAAATGACTACACAAGAGTTATTAAGACATAAAGTCCCACCATAGCATTAATCTTTAAGGGCCCCGATACTAATACCCCATAAAGTAACTTCATAACTTGGTCTCAGGTTTACATGTCCCCCTAAGACCTCCTCAATTCATTACATCATAGTGTTCTCCTATGAGCCCATATAGGTGAAGTGATATGCAGTTGACGTTCGCACAACACCATCATAGAATTACATCAAAGATAAAAACTAGACAAGATACCAACACATGTTATATAAAAATCATTGCCAATTCATCCTATGCCCCCACGAACATGAGAGAACTACTCACAACGCCAAGACATGATATGATTCAGTGGTACAAGTGATACAACACAATCTGAAACTATGATCTCCCCACAAAACAATGACAAGTAGCAATTCACAAACATGTAAAATAGCACTTAGACAATGGCTAGGGATCAACCAATCTCAAACTATGAGGGGGATGAAGTGGATCACTGAAGATGGTGATGAAGATGGTGATGGAGATGGTGCTGGTCTTGGCGGTGGTGTTGATGGAGACTCCGGAGGGGGGATGGAGAAGACCTCCGGAGGTGGTTCCGACGGCGTTTCCCCCCTCCGATCTTCTCCGCCGGTAGCCTTATGTCTCTCTATTTCTGGTTTTGTGTTTCTCCACCGCCTCCCTCTGGAAAACATCGAGGGACCTTTTATATAGGCGTTTTAGGTCACGGGGATGCTTCAGGGCGAAGGATCGACGCAAACGGGGCCACGAGGGCAGAAATAGGTGGGCCCACGCGGCCTGGTACTGTAACCGTGTGGGGCCCCCTATTTTGGCCCTCCGGCCTCCGTTCGTTTGCTTCTTTCGCTCCTAGGCCTTCGTCCTTCCAAAATAATGATCCCCGTAAATTTTCAGCTCATTTGGACGTCGTTTGGGTCCCTGAAACATCAAAATATAGAAAATAGGGTTTTCTGCCAGTGTAGGGTTAAATCCAAATAAATGGGGAAACTGTGAATTATCCCCGAAATCATTATAAAACAATGATATAACCCTTATATGATGCAAATATGATTGAAATATGAGAATTATAATGCAAAGTTCATGTATGCATTTTACATGCATCAACATCCCCAAGCTTAACTCATGCTCGTCCTCGAGTATGAAAGTGATAAAACTAACATGAACTTTGCAATTTTATAATCAACAACATGGATATAAAAGATGATTGCTACTGCTACATAAAGTCAAATGATTCATTATTCAAAAAAGTAGCAATATGCAAACAGTTTATAAAGTGATATCAAGTATTCAATGCAAGGATGTTCAATGATAGTTCACAAAGTGTAATATAAAAGATAGTAATATGGATATTCTTACTTTTGCATACTTGTGGTCCATAGAGTGTAGATGAAAATCTGAATATAAAAGGTGGACACTTTGGAAAAGATATATAAATAAGTAGAGGTCAAACATGCAAAAGTTTCATCTATCCTCCAAACTATTCTACTTAAGTTATTGATTGCAATGGTAATACTTGGTGTCAAGCTCTCATTCCCCTATCATAGCATCTTAAGTGATTAAAGTTAAATGTGAAAGAAAATATGAGCAGTGGTCTTGATAAAGTAAAGGTTAGATGTCTCATGCCCCTTGAATACAAGTACCTACACCATGATTACTCAACTTGGGAAACAAAGCAAGTTTAAGTTATCTATCATTGTAAGTAATAATGGTATCATCAAGAGTTTCAACTGGGGTACCTCTTGTCCCATGATATGGATCAAGCCCACATCAAAACAACAAGACAAACAAACATAATGAACAACCTCAACACCCTTTTTATTTACCACTTGATATAGCTTTTTATTATAGGGTGTATCACAGAAAGTTCAAAATAGCATGTAAGTAAATTTCCACCATGAATGATGCATGGCTTAGATTAGCGGCCCAGGTTTCTCTCTAACCATTTATACAAACTCATTTAAACTTACTCTATTTCCACATTATTTCACCATGATAGGCAACCATAAACAAAAGTACATGATATCAGCTAAATAAATGATGGAACATGTTGAAAGCTTCGCATGTGACAGGACATATGGGCTAACTCCCAACCTTAAACATTTATCAAGCCACTATCATCATAATATTAATCACAAAGGTTCATCTTTATTGAATGCAATAAAAGTAAAGTGTGCATCAAGTTCGCGAGAGCTTTTTAACCAACTTTTCCCATTACAATAAATAACATAATCATTTTCATTTATAGGTATAGATAATACAAATAACATGATAAACATACTTGGAATAGCATAAAGCTAATAGGTAGATATGGTGGACTCACTGAAAAAACTTGGGTTGAAGGTGTTGGAAACAAGTTTTTACTTGTTGGAATTTTTGGGCTAGCAAAAGGGAGAAAGATGACCATCTAGATGCATGCATGAGTGTCCATAGAACTAACTAATTCATGTCAAACAAGGTGAAATAACATACAGCATCAAAACATGAATAAAAGATAGCTCATGATAAAGCATTTGCAAATTATTACTCATAAAGAAGCTCATGAATCATGCAACTATATGTGTCATTAAAAATCAACTTAGACATCCCTTTTCCCAATACAATAAAAGCATGCAAGATATTTCAACCCATATTTCTAGTAGCTCTTTCATATATAAATGAAAGAGTGGTGGTCTCACAAAACAAAAATCAAAACAAAAACAAATAAAAGACGCTCCAAGTTTATGCGATAAAGTGCATTGATAGAAAAACAGAAGTTAGACGTGTGCAAACCGAGAGTATTTTGGTTCATTGGGGATGTTCTCCATATCCTTGGATAACTCATGGTGCATCTCCTCCAATCCCTGTGAAAAAACTTCAAAACACTGTTTCTCCCATTTCTTTTCTGTGGGGTGATATTAGTAGAGATAAACAAATAGGCTTCTTGCTGCATATAATCCATGGACTAAAATACATATGAATGATCAGAGAGTGTATAATGTTGTATGCCTACTCATAAACTCAATTGGAGCGAAAAGATTCAACTCAAAAGTTCAAACTATGCATAAAACTATATAGGACAGAATCTGTCCAGAAAAACAGCAGCAGCAAAACGTATTTTTCTGTCCTACTTAAACTTGTCTAAAAATTCTTAAAAAATTCAGGAATACAGAGGATGAAAAGTTACAGTTACAGTAAAAATATCAGATCATTCGGAGTTACAGATCTGTGCTGGAATGAAATCTCCGAATAGAAATAGCAACTTTTTCAAACCAAAATGGGTAAAAATTGGCACTTTATTAATTATTCCAGAAACTAAACTAAAAACTAAGTCTGTTTTTACAGCAATAGGACACAAAGAAAATCAAAAGTAAAAACAACTGGGTTGCCTCCCTGTAAAGCGCTTTCTTTATAGCCATATAGCTAGTCTTACTTACTTGGTATCAATATGGTTGAAGTGAGGTGGCTTGGCATCCCCAAGCTTAAATTCTTGTAGGTAGGGTGAGCCTAGGGGTAACATCCCCAAGATTGAGTGTTTGTCCCTCTTGATCTTTGTTTATCACCCTCAACTCTTTCACTTGAAAGTTCTCTTCACACGTAACTCATCATAAAACTTGATTAGAGGGGTTAGTGTCTCCATAAATTAAATATCCATAGGTTCAGCAAAGACATATCATGAGTTGATTATAAACATTAGCTAATATTACTATGGTTGTGCTTTTCTCTTTGATCAATAGAGCCATACAAAACACAAGTAATGAGAGTAATGCAAAATAAAGACAGAATCTGTCAAAAACTGGACAGCCCATAAAGAGTGAATTTTCAGAGGCACTTACGTTGCTCAAATCAGAAAACTTTTAACTAATGAAATGTGTATTAATAGCTTAATAATTCTGTCCTAAAATATCAGGTCAAAATTCCTCTTCTGTGATTTTTAACATTTTTCACAGTGAAGCTTAGGAATCTGTTTTCTGGATAGCAAATCACTATTGTTCAATCTTATCTTTCAAAAGAGATTAAGCTTGCCATTAAGATGAAAAATAAGATACAAAGGTGTGGTTACAGTAGTAAACAAACACCTTGACTCTTTTTATTTAGTTTTAGCTTTGGGAGAAGTTTTAATGATAGAGACTTTGCAATGGTTCCATTGGCATGAACAACACATGTTCAAGGTCGACCCCAACATCTCCATTACTCATCCTTCTCATTTACTTTCCCAAATTTTATATAAAGTGAAAATCTTAGACTAATTGTTAGAAAACAGTAGGTAAAGTTATTTTACATGTTGTAAGGATATAAAGGTGTGCTCAAACAGAATTGGAAGTTAAAGCATAAGGAACACACCACAAAATATTAAACCATTAACTTTTAAGTCTAACTCTTTTCCTATGCATTGGCATTTTATATATGAATAAATAGCAGCCATTTTGTGGTAACCAATGCATGTAATGATCAGTAGGTTGTGTTTTAAATAACATGGAAGCATAAAGATAAGCCTTTCTTCCTCTCTCATAATAGTTACAAGTAGTGGAAGCAAATTTGACAAAAGAACTATTAGATTCGTGCAACTTTGCAATCTTAGGAACATATAGAGGATTATTAAAACTATCATGTGAGCTATTAGTGTGTTTTACCCTCTCAAAATAATTGCAAGAAGCACCATAAACATGATGGTTATGGGTGAAATGGTTATTAGTGTAAGATAATTTCAGCCCACATAAGTACTTTTCAACATATAACAGCTTCTCCTCCATGGTGTGAATAGGAGAGTTCAGAAATAAAGTAGGACTGTCATGAGTGAGAGTATTATCACAAGCAGCAAGTATATCATTTTTATCCTCACATAAAGTAGTAACCACTAAACATGGAGGATTATCAATAAGCATAGGTCCATCATCTAAAGCATTATCATATAGCATGTCTAAACCATGTTCTTCATCATTTTTAAAAGAATTAACAATAATGTTCTTATTAGGCATAGGTTCATATTCTTTCTCATCATCAGAATCACAAAAGCAAAGTTTATCGTCAGCAAAATCTTGAGTGTTACCCTCATCCATAGGTGGTGAAGGTGGATGTTTCCTCTCTTCATTCTCTAGTTGTTCATCATTTTCTACATCTTCTTGCTCTTCATTGTCCTCCTCTTGGGGCTGCATGGGCATCCCCAAGCTTAGGCTTTGGCCATCTTCTTCACATACTTCTTCTTCCAAGCTCATGTTTTCATCATCCTCTTCCTGTAAAACATTAGATATTCTTGGGCATATCTCTTCCTTGTGTCAACAACATAGATATTTTCATCAAATTCATCTATGCATTTATTAAGGAGATTAGTGATAGTAACTTTACATTTAGAAGCTATAGGGCAGGTTTCATGTTCATTAATGAAGGTGTTTAATTCATATGCCCCCATGAAAAGAACAAATTGCTCTACTTCTTTCATCCCTAAGTGAGCATAATTTCCTGTATGATAAGTTGCAATAACAGGTTCATCTTTATTGGAAGGGCATTGGAATTCAAAGTGTCTAGAGTATTCAGAGCAACAAGTTTCTTCCTTATGACAATTAAGAAGTTTACTAGCAATTATATCTAGAACCCCCATGAACATTCCCAATCTGTTCCCCGTGTGGGGCCCCCTATTTTGGCCCTCCGGCCTCCGTTCGTTTGCTTCTTTCGCTCCTAGGTCTTCCTCCTTCCAAAATAATGATCCTCGTAAATTTTCAGCTCATTTGGACGTCGTTTGGGTCCTTTAAACATCAAAATATAGAAAATAGGGTTTTCTGCCAGTGCAGGGTTAATTCCAAATAAATGGGGAAACTGTGAATTATCCCCAAAATCATTATAAAACAATGATATAACCCTTATATGATGCAAACATGATTGAAATATGAGAATTATAATGCAAAGTTCATGTATGCATTTTACATGCATCACGCGCGCGGTTCCAATCCAGAAGACGAAGACGACGGAGCCGAGGCAGACGAAGACGGGGAGGTGCTGCCGAAATTTTCCGTGCCTCCGCCGCCTGCTCCACCGCGCACCGCCGCCGCGCGCCGGCCGTCCTCGTCCTCTCCGTTGCGTCGGCACCCTCGCCCTCATCCTCTCCGTCGCGCCGGCGTGGTGGGTTTTTTTAAGTTTTTTTAGAGTTTTTTTAGAATAGTGCTGCTAGAATTGTTTAGATAGAATTTTAGATAGAATTTGTTTAGATAGAATTTGATTTAGATAGAATTTTAGAATCTTTTAGATAGAATTTTAGATAGAAATTGTTTAGATAGAATTTTATATGTAATTTATGTTTAGAATTTTAGATATAATTTTAGATATAATTTGTTTATATAGAATTTATTTAGATAGAATTTTAGATAGAATTTGTTTAGATAGAATTTATTTAGATAGAATTTTTTGTAGATAGAATTTGTTTAGATAGAATTTATTTAGATAGAATTTGTTTTAGATAGAATTTTAGAATTTTTGTTAGAATTTATGTTTAGAATTTTAGCTAGAATTTTTTAGATAGAATTTTGGATAGAATTTTCTAGATACAATTTTAGATACAATTTTTGTCACCTTTTTTTCTAACTTGTTTTTCCTTTCTTTCTGGAAATAGTTAAGTTATGGATCAGGACGATCCTCGCGAAGAGATGATGTGATTATAAGAGGTGAAGATGGAAAAAATCATAGAGAATACGATGTTGTAGACGATGATGACATATCATCATATCTGGAACTATCCGGTGAGGGACTGGAGCAAGAACCGGTGGAAGAAGGGCAAACAAACAACGATGATGAAGGAAATGTCGTCATTGATCCCTCGACAACAACCGGCGAGGTATATATATTAAGCCTCTTGTGACTAGATGCATCAATTGATATGTCTATATATATATTAATCACTCTTTCTTCTTTTAGCCCTCCGGATCGACGCAATCGTCAGCTACAACACGAGGCCCGAACAAAAAGTTGGATGGTAAAAAAAAGGTTCAACATCGACAAAATCGAAGATAATGGAAGACCGAGTCTTTCGATTGACAACGCGAGGGTGTTTGTAACTCAGTGCGGAGTGATTGTTAGGGACAACGTCCCGATCACCATTCAAGAATGGATTAAGCCAAAGAATGTTGAAACTTTAGCTAGTTATGTCGAGGAAAAAACCAAAGACGATATTTGGGAGAAGCTCATGGCACATTTCAGACTACCTCCAAATTATGAAGAATTCAGGGTAGATGGTAACCCAATTCCGGGTGGGCTTGAAAGAAGAAAGATAGTCAAGGAATGGGCTCTAAGTAAGATGGTCGAACTGTTCCAGAACTACAAGAAAACTTTGTTCCGGAAATATGTCGCGAAAAAGATAACTCATGATTTCACAGGAGCATTCGAGAAATTGAGAGAACAGTGGCCCGAATTTGTGGGGTACAAGGAATCTTATGTAGCAAAGGAAAGGTCGATAAAAATAAGAAAAATGCTCAGAAAAAGAAATAGCACCATAAAATGGGGACAAGTGGCTACAGGACTGCCGTGCCTAAATGGGAAGCTATGGAGGCCGAGATGAGGGGTAGAGGGATCATTCCAGGTACAGATGGATGGCCCGAAAGGTCAAAGCACTGGTGGTACGGGCATGGGGGAAGGTTGGACCCAGAAACAGGGGCGACAATTTTTGAAGAGAAAATTCTAAAACCCTCCAAAGCACTTGTTCAAGCAATGGCCGATGCTCAAGCGGGATTGTTCCGGCCCGAGAGAGAGAACGACGAGCTCTCCCGCGCCCTCGAGAATCCTTAAAAACCAGGACGAACACGAGGCAAAGGCGCCGGTGTTTCGTGGAAGGAAGGGTTTCCCGAATACGATGACAGTTACAGAAGCCATCAGAGAAAGAAGGATCGGGAGGCAGACCGGATCGGGAAGATAGAAACGGACCTAGCGAAGATGAAGAATTTAGTGCAAACACTTAGCCAGCAAAGGTCATCTCAGCCGCAAGAAGATCCTGCAGATAATAATAATAATAATAATAGCCAGCGGAGAAGCAGCGTGGCTTCCACGGCCGATGTTCGGGCTGATGATCATGCACTGATGGATGATGCACCGGCGCCTCGCTACCCCGTGGATGATGTCGGGGAGATGAAACAATGTGAGCTACATCAGCCAATGAAGAACATGTCCTTCAAGGTGGCGGTCGGCACTGCTTTACCTTGTCTACCTGGATCACTCCACCATGGGCATCCGATTCCAGCTGGCTATGCTCGTGTCACGGTGGATCACCTAGTGGAGGGGTATGAGGACCTAGAGATTGACATCGCTACACCTGAAGGGGATACGAAACTAGGAGATGTCAAGCGCCATATCATTCTATGGCAAAAGAAATACATCAAGTTTCCAGGCTCGGCGCCAAGGCCACCGACGCGTCAGCCAATGCCGCCCCGGCCTAGTCCACCTTCGGCGCGTCAGCCAACGCCTCCCCCTAGTCCAACTCTGGCGCGTCAGCCAATGCCGGCTCCCCCTAGTCCAACTCCGGCGCGTCAGCCAATGCCGGCTCCCCCTAGTCCACCTCCGGCGCGTCAGCCAACGCTGGCTCCCCCTAGTCCACCTCCGGCGCGTCAGCAGGGGCTAAAGCGGAAGAACATGGCCACCCCTAGTACTACTCAGAGAAAGACTCGAAATCAGTCGAGGATACCCACCGCGCCAATAAAGCCTCTTCCCAAGATACCTTATGACATGACTGTTGAGGAAAACAAAGCGATAGTGGATGCACAAGTCAATACCCATTTTGCACCGAAAATCCCTGAGCAAAAGCCGGTGTATGATGAAAAAGCCAAAAAGTGGGGTAAGGAGTTTCTTGAGCAACCAGCACAATATAAGATGAATCTGAGATCAGACTATGACCGTGAACTTATTAAGCAAATGAGATTGAAGTCTGAGAAGCAAAAAACAAGTGCAAAAAGCGGGAAACAAATTCCCCAGCTCGGAGAACAGAAACATCAATCGGTCCCCCCGCTCATAGTGCGTTCTTCCGATATCGACAAGGAATTCAGAGCCGTTATGGATAAGGACTTCCAATTATTGGACCCCAAAACCATAAGTGCTGCTAGAGAAATGGGCATAACTGTAACGCAGGCCAAAGAAAATGCTGACGCATTGGGTATGTCTATTGGTCAACTGTTAGGCTATGAACAACCGCCAATGTGTGAGATGGCACAGCAATATGTCAAATGGAAGCCTCTGGTCAGTCATGTGGAGGAAACACAGCTATCAACAAATATGCTAATGCTGCACAATTGGTACATGACGGTAACAAGAAAGTACTCGAAAGAATGGTTTTCGGTGAACGTTAGGAAGGAGCATCACTTCAAAGCTTATTTGATACACATTGAAATGGACGAATTGTTTCAGTTATACAATCAGCGCCCTCGACAAATCTATCCTCGGTTGCTATGTTTTGTAAGTGATTTATTTCTGTAATAAATTAAGTCTCTACCTCAGCTCATTCATTGCCTGTAATATATTATCCTGATTAGATATATTAATTGTTTTATACGCTATTATGTAGAATGAAGATGCTCGAATGCAAAAGAAATAGTGTCTATGACATTGGGTTCATTGACCCATATATCGTCAATGAACATACGTTACACGAGCACCCCAAAGACGTGGAGCATGATCTGTACACCTTTTTAGTTGAGAATCAGTTCTGTAAGGAAATACTATTTCCTTACTACTTCAAGTGAGTGTTTCTATCTTGTACACATTCTTTTTTGCTTACTCGATGTTAAGTGTAATTAACGAGTCAAATGTAAACGTCTGCAGTTTTCACTGGATTTTGCTAAGCATTGAACCTGACAAGTCCCGAGTTGAAGTCATGGACTCATTAAATAGGGACGAAAAGCAGTGGAGCGACATGAAAGCAATGCTCTAGAAGTAATTTCAATCATTATCGCATTATATTGGCCTCTTTCGTTCATTTCCTGATATCCAGTAATTAATAACTCCTTTGTTCATTTTCTTTGCCGAGCAGGTGTTGGACACGGTTCAAAAAGAAAGTACAAGGTCCATTCGAGGATGAGCTAACTTATAAAACGGTGAAAGGTTTGGAGCAGCCACGGGGGACTCGTTTATGTGGATTCTACGTTTGCGAGTACATTCGGTCGATGACCAGTGAGCGGAAAGCTGATACGAACTTACTTCAAGTACGTAAACAATATTCATAGTTTTATTTTATTACCATCAATTGTGTTTAGTTTCATTCAACTTATAGATATATATCCATATTTATCTCCTTCTTAAAGATCATGAATATACGGGAGAAGCTCCTACCAGACGAGCGCATACGAGGAATTCAAGAGGAATTGGCGGGATTTCTGTTGAAGGAGGTCATTGATAGCAAGTGACAACATCATGTAGAGGACGATGAACTAATTTAGTGATCTCCATGTAATTAAATAGTTGTATATATATCAAATTTTATATATGTATGCTCGCCAGATATCGAATATTATATATATGCATCAACGTGTGTACTGTGTGTATGTAGTAGCGTATAATATGTGTACGGAAACATGTTTGAAATTAAAATGAAACACAAATTGAAAAAAAAAAACACAAAACCCTGCCGCGGCAGAGAAATAGCAGAAAACCCTGCCGCGGCAGAGAAACAGCAGAAAGCCCTGCCGCGGTAGGACATGCTTTAGTCCCGGGTCGTGTTACAACCCGGGACTAAAGGTCCTCCAGCCCGCAGTGCTGCGTGCGGCCTCGTGGACAGCCTTTTTGTCCCAAGTCGTGGCAAACCGGGACTAAAGGGGGGGCTCTAGTCCCGGTTGGCTGGTCCCGGATGGAAATCCGAGACTAAAGCCAGTTCCGACCCGGGACTAGAGGCTCGTTCTCCACTAGTGTGATCATCACGTGAGATGATGTAGCTTCAAAGGTGAACATCGCCATGTTTGATCATATCGTCCATATGACTCGTGTTTAACCTTTCGGTTCTTGTGTTCCGAGGCCATGTCTGTACATGCTAGGCTCGTCAAGTTAACCGTAGTATTTTCCGCATGTGTAAACTGGCTTACACCCGTTGTATGCGAACGTAGAGTCTATCACACCCG
Source organism: Puccinellia tenuiflora (assembly GCA_012064385.1). Taxonomy (NCBI): domain Eukaryota; kingdom Viridiplantae; phylum Streptophyta; class Magnoliopsida; order Poales; family Poaceae; genus Puccinellia; species Puccinellia tenuiflora. The sequence continues at coordinate 76,756 of QRDG01002020.1, read as the reverse complement.
ATCATCACGTGGTGCTTCAAAACGACGAACTTTTGCAACGGCGCATACTAGGGGAGAACATGTCTTGATATTAATGAGAGAGATCACCTTATCATGCTACCGTCGCGATCAAATCTAAGCATAACAATAAGGTGCATAAAAGGATAAACATCACATGCAATTTAAGTTGTGACATGGTATAGCCTTTTCTTGTGCCTTTGATCTCCATCTTCAAAGCACCGGCATGATCTCCATCACCACCAGCATGACGTTGCCGTCTCATGACTTGTCTCCACCAACTATTGACACTACAACTATTGCTACTCTTAGCGATAAAGTAAAGCAATTACATGGCGTTAAATTGACATGCAGGTCATACAATAATTAAGAGACTACCATAAGGCTCCTGCCGGTTGCCGTACTCATCGACATGTAAGTCGTGAAAATTACAAAACATGATCATTGCATACATTATCACAAATCACATTTTGGCCATACCATATCACAAACCCTGCAAAAACAAGTTAGACGTCCTCTACTTTGTTTATGCAATTTTTACGTCGCTTCTATGGGTCAAGAGATAGAACTGTTCTAATCTACGCTGTAACAGCCCCAGCTCGATACTGAAAAATATGAAGAATTTTTTTCACTTTTTGCATTCTTGTTTGTATCATGGCATCCATATGAAATTGCTACTTCTAACAATTCACTTTGAAACCAATTAAAATGGGGAAGCAAACTTCCCAAACATCCAAACCAATGCAATTGCTTAACTTGGCAAACAATTCATTCTTGGACTTCCAAATTGTTTAGGAAGTTCCAAGTTTACATCTTATAACCAATTCTCAAAATTTAAATATTGCCAAATAAGAAACGAAATTGAGAATCCAAAATTGTTTCAATTCAAACCCTATTTTGAAACCAAGCCAAATCTTTCCAAAAATTCAAACTAAAATTATGGGGAGCTTCATTTTCATATTAGGAGCCTCCATGAAAATTTTCATTATTTTTGGAAATACTTAAGTGCTTCAAATAAATGCATTTTGAAAATTATCAAAAATGACCATATTGCAACAATATGAATAAATCTGAATCTAAACATTTTATTTTGAAGCCAAATTTTTGTGAAGCTTCTACCTGTCAAGGTAAGGCTTTATAAAATTTTGTAGATTTTATAAAATGGTTTAGGGCCTCAATTAAATTCATTAAACTGCTACTGGACCTTTTTGCAATTACTATTATCTGGTGTCGTGGGGGTTTTGCAAACCTGTCGTCCCCCTCCTGTCGCCACAGTGCCTTCAGGCACTGGCGCCATGTCGGGGCGCCCCATGCCGCCAAGGACTCGCTGCCCCGCGCGTGTCGTGCCCCCCCCCCCCCCCCCCCCCGTGGTCAAAGAAGCTCTCCACCTGCTCCCCTCCCTCTCTCCTCCTCGTTCCTCCCCCTTTTCCCGGATCGAGACCACCCTCAGCTCCCCGCACTGACCTCTGCTGTGCCGACGCCGTCGCCTTCGACTCGCCGACGTTAGAGAGTTCCCCGGCGCGAGCCGACGCCGCCGCTAGCTCCGCCTCGCCGTGCCGCTCCTCCCCGTCCAAGGAATCGGACCGGGGAGCCCGTATTTGTCGATTTCGTCCTCGGCTACCCCGACCACCACCGACGCTCGCCGGGCTCGTTTCCGGCGTCTCGGTCCACCCCCACCACCAACGAGTACCTTCATGCAACAAGGGTGAGCCCGCGTTTCCTTTTGGCTCTTTTTCGCTGCCCCTCTTCCTCTCCCCGCCGCCTGGTCACCGTCGTCGTCGCCGCCCGCCGTGCCGTGCTCCCGGCCTGGGCACCGGCCTGTCCGGCCTGAGGCCGGATGGCTCGGGCAGGTGCCCGGCCTGGGATCAGCTTGGGCCGGCACGAGGCCGACAGCCTCGGCCACCCTCCCGGCCTGCATGCCCAGTCTGGGCCGGCCAAAGGCCGGAGGCTTCGGGCCTCTGCCCGGCCTGTGGCCCGGCCTGGCCGACCCTAGGCCGGCCTGCCAGGGTGAATTTCCCTTTTTTTGTAAATAAAAATGAAATTGAAACAATTGTTATCTATTTGAATATTGCTTCAAAAGTAGCAAATAAAATATCAAAATGTTCAGAAAAATAAATTCTACCTGTTAGTATAATTGTAATGGCCTTTTGGATCTATTAATTTTGCTGTTTACTAGAAATTCCTAAAATGGCATAAATAATACCTAAATTGGGAAAAATCATAACTCGAGAAATATTTAACCAAAAATGGTAAATAAAATATCAAAGTGATCAACATGTCAAATACTATTAAATCATGCTTATATCACCTCATGCTCGCACATTTTACTTGGATGTTATTCTTTAATTGATTAAAAGAATTAAATTCAATTAATTATTTATTTCATTTTATCCATCGGTACTCGGAAAATCACAAATGAGGTACCAAAATGATCGGAAGAACAAAACCTACTTAAGCATGTCATGTTCATGCATATTTAAGCCACATCTTTTGTAATGAAATAAATTATACATAATGTGGTCACTAAGATAAATATGGGGTTGTTTCCAAATAATTGCACTAATTATTTGGAACTCCATTTAACTTGTTAGACATATTAAATGATGATATCTTTGCATAAACTTGTCATGTCATCATGTGTTTGTGCATTGAACCTTGTCTTTGTGTTATTTATTTGTTCCTTTCTTATTATTTTGGGTATCAATAGATTCCGGAGTGGAGATTAACCCTACCTACCCTGACGAGCAGTACTACACGCCCCGGCAGCAAGGCAAGAGATAACCTAACCTTCTTGGCATCTAGCATCCTATTGCTTTATAAACTTATTTTATCCACCATAATATTGCATTCAATTCCAATGTCAATTTTGGGTCAATACTAGAGTATCCTATGAATGCATGTTTTCCCCGAACCAATACATGTATCCCTACCTATGAACCATAGGGTTGATGTGTTGGCCTGAGACGATATAATTGTTGATTATATATGCTTAGCCATGCTTAGATAAATGCTTTATTGTCCGTTGATTAATTCCATGATATTGATGTTGATGGAATGTTCGGACATGGAGGTTACGGTTGGTACTTAATTAATTTTGCTTAAAAGGCTTGGATGAGTTGCCATCGGGGATGGTGTTTTGTCTCATTCTTGCCCCCAAGTGCGAGTTCCTGTCTTCGGAACCAAGGTCTGAGCGTGCTGCCATTGGTGGGGACATATGGAATCCCCTTTAACTAAATAACTTGTGTGGGCGTATCCAAGGGTCCTCTAGTTTGCTATTTCCATTTGCGTGTGAGTGTGTGGGTGGAAAAAGAGATGATGAGGATGATGGTGTTTAGGACGTGGCGATGGGAGCAGGGGCTGAAATAGGCTGGGTAAACTTGCCCTGTCGCCACAGATGACTCTTGGATAGTCTCACGCGAGGTAAAGGTTTAACCGCGCCCACTCGCCGGCCTTCCCCGAAAGAGGGTCAATCAGGTGACCCGAACGGTTCCGGTGGGTAAATTAGTACACCCCTGCAGGGTAAATCTTTTCGAAAAGTCGTGTCCGCGGTTATGGACGCCTTGGGAATGGATTTACGGGATCATAGAAAACTTTAACCTTAATTAAAATTTGGCAGCTAAAGGTTGCAATTCAACTAGTGTTAAAAGGTTCATTTCCATGAGGGTGATTTGAGGGAGTGCCTTGGTGGTGATGAGATGTTTCTAGTTACTAATGTGTAGCGACCTTGCCTGTTAAAACATGGCCAAGATCCCTGTGTTCTGTGCTAGTCCCTGGATCGAATAGCTAGCACCACAGTTCAAGATGTAATATCATGCAAATGCGTCAAATATCTATTACATCGAAGATCCAGAAAAATAAACATTACAAGTTGCATAGCACAAGGCTAGCATAATACAAAGTTCAGCTGTGGAAATCATAAAATAGCATGGAGCCTCATCATCTTCATGTGCCACAGGCAGACATGTTGGTTGCAGACTCGAAACCTATAGCGTTCCTTACTCATTGTCAGACGAACCTGCAACGGTAAAAGCGTTGCAGCCAAAAATTGGTCAGAACCATTTGAATGGATCTGGCAAATGATACTTGTGGACTCATAAAGGCAAACTTCTAACAACTACATGCATATCTGGCTGGTGGAGTTTCAAGGCTAGTTGCATAAAGCAAATTTTATCCTACTTTTTATAAAACCTTTTTCAATTTTGACTTAACATTATGAGACACTCCCATGGAACGCATCCAGTATCTCATTTACCCGAGTTCACCCATCAAATTTTATTACTAAAATTGGAATGAGTGAGATCTTCTGTCGACAACCTTATTTGGTCACTCGTGATTGTCCATTACCGGGGACACGGCTAAGATCTTAGTTTCAAATACTCTCGAGAGTTTGTGGCACTTTCCCCACTAGACTCGATCAACCCATTCTATCCTTAACCCTCATTTAGTGAAAAGGAAAGGAGAAGATCAAGATGAGACTTTTCAGAAGTGTTTTCCCATGGTACTCTAGCGAGATCACTGCCGTCCTACCCCTCTACATCATCAGATCTCACTGACCCAGGTCCACACAACGTACTCCGTCAAGACAGAGCCCATATGACTAGTGGTTGCACGGTCGGGCAAACAAACACGGTGTGACATTAATCTCAAACCCTAGGTGGCCTTTCACAAGTGCACATATTCAGGTAAAACCATGGAAATGGCCCTGAATAGCCACTCAACTTCGCCTCCATCATACAAACCAATACCACCTAGGTAGTTCATTAATTTAGTAGAATTTTTCTTAACTCAACTACAATAAAACAATACATTTTTGCAGCAAGCAATTCCACTAAATTTCATAGGTCACTAAATCAACTAGTCATGTGGCTATCCTAACAGGTTTGCATAGCATATATATATAGCAGTAGTGATAAGCCTATCATGCATACTATTGAAATAGCCTACAATGCAGATATAGTAAAAATAGTAGGTCATTTATGCTGGAGTATCACTTGCCTTTTGAAACTTGTCGTTGCTCACACACTCTTTTCAACGTAAGTCGTATCTCTCCGTTCAATCTATACAGTACAAACAGATAACAATCAACAAACAATACAATAATCAAGTAATACAAACATAAGAGCAAACATGGATAAAACACAAGGGTAAATAGGTTGATGGTCTTGGTTTTAATACTTGATTCAATATGCAAAAAGAATCATCAATGCATTAGGTTTTGTGGTTTTCCATTGAGGGTCAAAGGATGGTCTAAGGTCAAGAATAGGTTTTAATGGGTGGCTCAAAGATTCTAAGGGTTGGTTTTGATCTCTCTGGACAGAAGCAATTATTTGGGTATTTTTCTAATAAGAAAACAAATTAAAAGGATTTATAGAATTTAAACTATAACAAAAAATACTCAAATTGAGTCTCTGATTTTTAAATCATCAAAATATTGCTCAAAAATATTTTATAATAGATAAAATATATTAGACATATCTCAAGGTTTCTAAAACTATTTTTCTTGCAATTTTTAGACTTATAGAAATAAAGTTATGTTAAAATTAATCAAATACAACATTTGAAAATTAAATAATTTTAAATTGGCCAAAACAGAGAACTAACAGTTCTAAAATATTCTACAGGTCAAGAGGTTTTCAAAAATATAAAGTTTGTTAAATTTGGCCAAACGGTTGAAAAGATATAAAGGTTTTAAGGTTCGGGGGCTTTTCTGCAAAACTGCCAAATTAATTCAATTCGGCCGAAATTACAGAAAATGGGGCTGACGTGGATGCTGACTGGACTTGACGTGGCGCTGACTGTGCGTTGACTGGGCGTGCTCTGATTGGACGGTACCGGTTCGGTAAAGGAATTAATAGGCAGCCGTTGGATTTAGATCCAACGGTCCAGATCTAAACGGGGGTGGCCGGCCGGAGTTAGGGTTTTGGTGGACGGCGGCGCGCGGCGGCGACGTTGCGGCATCACGCGTTCCTAGCGTTATACGGCGTTCCAGGACGCGCGAATCTTACCCTGATGATCAGCGTGACGAGGCGAGGTTGGTGGCGAGGTGGCGGTGCTCGGCGGTCTCTCCTTCTCCGGCGATTGCTCGTCGGAGTCGCGGACGGCGGCGGCTTCATTCGGGCGTGCACGTACGCGTCGATCTGGGGATGGAAAAATTTGGACATGATGTCCAGGAGATGCGGACGATCAAAACAAAGCGGGAGGGAGGAAAGGGGAGGAGCTGGGGTCGTCGGTGCTCGGCCGGAGCTCCGATTCTTACCGGCGGCAATGGCGGCGCGGCGAGGTCAAACACGGGCAGCCTGGCGGCGTAGGAGTTAGGGTTTTTGGGGCGTTTTGGAGCGGATGACGAGGGGCTTATAAGGACGCGAGAAAGGGAAACAAATCCCGTGAAAATCGATCGGATTTGGACGACGAACGGCATCGTATCTCGGCCGGTTTCTTGCGTGCGCAGGAGGTTGATGGGGATGACGTCAGCGCTTGCGTCATGGCGGGTCCCGCCGGTCAGAGAGAGAAAGAAATAGAGAGGAGGGAGAGAGGCCGGTTCGGGATGGTGCTGGGCCGATTCTGGGCCTGCTCGGGCTGGTGCTGTCTGTTTCCTTTTTTTAAAAAAAAAGCTTTTTCCTTTTTCTTTTCTCTATTTTCTTTTATAACTTTTGAAATAATACTCCAAATCAAGTGAAATAAATTTGTAAAAATTTGTAAAATTCAGGATAATCATTTTGGGACATTTGGCAACCTTTTCCAAAATATTTTATTTTGAAATAGAAACAAATATTACATAAATGCATAATTGACATGTTTATGTCATTTTAAATAAATAGGGTTTTATAAATTCTTTTTGAACTCAATTAAAATCCAGAAAAATAGTATGAGTATTATTATCCAACAATTATAAACTCAATAAAATAATTTGTGGCAAAGCTTTTCATTTAAATAGAAATTTGATAAATCCTTTTAAATACAAACACCCATTAATTATGGGCTTGTTCAATTATTTTCCAAAATGGTTTAAGTAAAACCCAGGAACAAATAGTATTGTTTTTCATGGTGGAAAGTAATGAAATCAATTTTCATAATTTAAACAAATATTGACAAAATCATTTTATATACTTTGAAACCATTTTCTAAATTATTTGTAGAAATTAAATAATTATAAGGTCATATTTGAAAGCTTTATAAGAATAAGTTTTATGAACTCCTTTTGTTTCCAATAAAAACCATAAAATATTATAAGTAATATCATTCAAAATAATTACTCATTTTTCATAATAAAATAATTTAGTTTAAAATCATTTTATAAAAGAGAGTTTGGGAAAACCATTTAAAACAAATACCCATTTAAACATGGGCTTTACAAATCTCAAAATTATATTTTATTTCCAAAACTTGAAATAGAATGTAAAGGAATATTTAAAATAAAATACCCTTGAAGATTTCAAAATAAACTTTTCAAAGTATTTTTCTTGATTTTTGGAGACATTTCTTTATCTAATAGTAAAAGTTTTAAATTTTTGTGATTTTTAAAACATTCCAAAGTTTTGGGATGTTACATAATGGTTCGTTGAGAACCGAAGATGAAAAGTTTACTCTCTTGTCCCCTTTCGAAAAACATTCCGAGTAGACGATGCCATGTGAGTCACTTATGTCTTTTATAAAGGAAAACTGGCTTTGTGCAAAAAATAACTACATATAGCTTTAGAGCCTCCATCAACATTGGGCCTATATCGCTCTACTAAACTTGCGAGTACGTCGTACCCAGTCTCTCTTTGCTGCCTTTATAATTTGTTTCAGAGGAGGACGACACCAAGCACACAGGTGGTTTCTTCTTGGACATCGACGAGTAGTTCGGGGTTCCCAGGTGCCAGCTTGGGACGTCGGAACAAGCTGGCATGGATTTGTGTTTATGTGTAGGCCTCTTAGGCCATATATTTGGATCTTGTTGTATTAGACAACTACCTCGCTTCCGCATGATGTACTGTTGGGTCGGTGACCCCTTTTGTGTGTAATTTGTATCTTCCTCATATATGAGTTGCTATATGATCTCTTTGTGTCGTAGAGTCTGTGATGTGCTAGTTGTTCCGCAGTCTTGATCTCTTTATTATGCATGATAGCTATGTCTGAGCTTATGGCATGATCGAAGTGTTGCGTGCCGATGATCCATTCCGAGCACGCCTGCCAAAGGTTTTGGCCTGGGATTGGTAAACCCAGTAACCTTCGATTGTGTAGCATGACCGGTTGCACAAAGCTTCATTGTATAGTTCTGGGGTCGGGGCGCTACAAGTTGGTATCAGAGCAGGACTGCCTGTAGGAAACCCTTTCTATTGGTCGATGTCAAGTCTAGTTTGAAAATTATTTATAACCTAAAAATGAGTTGTGAAAACCTTCTTAGGATTCTTTTTACTCCTCATCCAACTCGCTCTACTCTGATCTCTTATCTCTATTTGTTTTAAGCTTGGTATCGAAGTTTAGGTTCTCAGGGTTTGGGTTCTACCGTCCATTGTTTGTCTCGAGTCAGTTACATCCGTTTGCTATCGCCGCAATGACTTGATGTCGCCCGTGGTTGCCTAAATCTGTTTTGTGCTAGTGCCATCTTATAGCTTTATATCTAGAAGGAATCTAATGATCTATCCTAACTGTTCGGAGATGTTTACTAACTATGCCCTTGTTCCAAATCATTCAGAATGGCTCCTGCCCATCGTGGTAGCCCGGTGATCCTGATGCACCGCCGCCACCCTCAATGGCGGAGGTCCTGATGGCCATCGAGGAGAACCGTCTGCGAAATGAGCGTCTGCTCAAGCAGTTGGTTTAACAAGGGGCTAGGAGGAACAATGACTGCAACACTCTCACCGAGTTCTTGCGGTCCCAACCTCCCACATTCTCTGAAGCTAAAGAGCCGCTTGATGCGGATGATTGGCTAAGAGCCCTCGAGCGCAAGTTCGCGGCCTTGCACGTTCCGGTGGCGGAACAAGTCAACCTCGCCACCTACCTGCTGAATGGAGCCGCCGTCTCCTGGTGGGAGAGCCATGTGTGGATGTTCGACGCTGGCCATGCCTTCACCTGGGCGGAGTTCCGCACCGCCTTCCGTGCGGCGTATATCCCCAAGCCTGTCATGGACCTCAAGAGAAGGGAGTTCCTAGACTTGACCCAGGGACGCATGGACGTCCAAGCCTATGGGCGAGAGTTCAACCACCTCTCCCGTTACGCCCCTCGGGACGTGACTAACGATGAGGACAAGCAGTACCTCTCCCGCAAGGGGCTCGCACCTCGGCTCCGTTATGAGCTCCTGCCCTTCAAGTTCCAGTCCTGTCAGGAGCTCTACAACCAGGCTCATACTATGGAGCAGGGTAGGAAGGAGCTGGAGGCTTCCAAGAGGCCAGCTCCCGTGGACAACCAGAGCTCCTCTTCCTCTGAGGGCAAGAAGCGCAGGGTCTTTGTGCCCTTCAGCGTTGTACCTCGTGCACCCTTCACGCCAAGGCCTTCAGGGTTCAGGCCACCTCCGCCTCGCCCAGCTACTTCGACCTTGGGTGCGGCTGGGAGTGGCTTCCGCCCTCAGCTGCCTCCACCACCACCGAGGCCCACTTGCTTCAGCTGTGGCCAGCCGGGGCACTACTCCAGAGAGTGTCCCCAGAAGGCACCGGCTACCGCAGCACCTGCACCGGCTCCCTCTACCCCAGCCGCCAAGGCCATGACCGTCAGCCATGGCCGCCTGAACCACGTCTCGACTGAAGGAGTTGAGGAGGACCCCGAAGTTCTCATGGGTACACTTCGAATCAATGATTACCCAGCTTCAGTCTTGTTTGATTCTGGAGCATCGCATTCATTCATATCCATAGCTTTTGCACACAACCATCAAATACCGTTTGTGAACATGGACTCCCCTCTAGTGGTCAAAACACCAGCCTCTAGTTGGCACACTAAATGGATTGCTTCGGAGGTCCAGATTACCATAGGCTACTGGTCCTTTCCGTTTCCGTTGATAGCACTGAAGTCAGAGGGCCTAGATGTCATTCTGGGATGGATTGCTAGTCAAATATCAGGCCAACCTGAACTGTGCTTCCAAGTCTGTCACAGTGGTCCACCCAACCGTCGGGCTGGTGAGCTATTGGTCACCTTCGTCCGCAAATCCATCTACTGCCACTCCTCTCTCGTCAGAGATCAGCCTATGTTTCTTGGAAGGAACTACCACCTGAAATGCATGAAGTAGCCGTGGTGTGTGACTTCCCCGGTGTCTTCCCGGAGGAATTGCCTGGCATGCCACCTGATCGCAGCGTGGAGTTTGTTATTGAGTTGGTTCCGGGAACTGCCCCAATTTCTAAGAGGCCCTATCGCATGCCAGCGGAAGAGCTAACTGAACTGAAGAAGCAACTTGATGAGCTGCTGGAAAAAGAGTTCATCCGGCCGAGTAGCTCACCTTGGGGCTGCCCGATCATCTTTGTCAAGAAGAGGGATTCAAATGTTCCTCGCCTGGTTGTTGATTACCGCCCTCTGAATGCGGTGACCATCAAGAACAAATATCCTATTCCCAAAATAACTGACATGTTCGATCTGCTAGCTGGTGGGTATTCTCCAAGATGGATCTGAGGTCAGGCTACAGTCAGATCAAAATCAGAAAGGAGGATATTCCGAAGACGGCTTTCACTACCCGTTATGGGTTATATGAGTACACCGTCATGTCCTTCGGCCTCACAAATGCTCCGGCTACATTTATGAGGATAATGAACTCCATCTTCCATGAGTACCTCGATAAGTTCGTCATTATTTACATCGATGACATCCTTGTCTACTCTAAAACCGAAGAAGAACATGCTGAGCATCTTCAGCTAGTTCTGACCAAGCTTCGAGATCACCGCCTCTATGCCAAGTTCTCCACGTGTGAGTTTTGGCTAAAGGAGCTCATTTTCCTAGGTCATGTGGTGTCAGCTGCTAGAGTGGCTGTGATACCAGACAAGATTCAGGCAATCCTAGACTGGCCTACTCCAAAGTCCGTCAAAGACATCCGTAGCTTCCTTGGATTGGCGGGTTACTACCGCCGATTCATCGAGGGCTTTTCCAGGATAGCCAAGGCACTGACTGACCTCCTCAAGAAAAACAGACAATTTGTGTGGACCGACAAGGCTGAAGAGAGCTTCCAAACTCTCAAGGTCAAGCTCACTACCACCCTGGTGCTTGTCCTCCCTGACACCGACAAAGACTTTGTCGTCTATTGTGATGCATCACTCCAAGGTTTGGGCTGTGTTTTGATGCAAGAAGGCCACGTGGTAGCCTATGCCTCTCGTCAACTCAAGCCGCATGAACAAAACTATCCAACTCATGATCTAGAGCTTGCTGCTGTGGTTCATGCTCTGAAGCAATGGAGGCCCTACCTGTTGGGCAACCGTTGCGAGATCTACTCTGACCATCAAAGTCTAAAATATCTCTTCACCCAACCGGATCTGAATCTGAGACAGAGAAGATGGTTGGAATTAATCAAAGACTATGATGTGACCCTCAACTATCAACCAGGCAAGGCCAATGTCGTGGCAGATGCTTTGAGCCGCAAGGCCTATTGCAACACTCTGATGGTTGAAAAGGCCCAACCTGCTCTCCATGAGGAATTTGCTCGGTTAAATCTGGAGATTGTCCCCTCCGGATATCTAGCTAACCTCGAGATCAAGTCCACTCTTGAGGATGAAATCAAGGCCGCCCAGCAACATGATGCTGGTATCCGCAATATCAAAAAGAATATTGCAAGTGGGAAGGCCAAGTGTTTCTCCGTTGATGACTCCGGTGTTGTCTATTTCGGGAACCGTCTTGTGGTGCCCAAGATGGGAAATACCTGATGGGGTCGCAGCATAGAAAACAAAAAAAATTCATACGCAGCAAGCGGAATAAACCCCAAGGATCTAGATCTAATAGATGAAGATAGCGAAGGTGAGATCCAATCTCTTACCCTTGAAGATTAACAAACGCGTTTTGTCGGTGCAGGGGTTGGCTAGTCGATCCCCGCAACTAGACTCGTCTAGTCGCGAGGAGATGTATTATCCTCGAGATCCAATCCGGTGAAGTGCAGCAACGGGCAGCACCTCCGCGGTGTCCACACGTACGGCTCGATGAAGACGTCAACTCCTTGATCCCGCAAGCGAGAGGACGTGGCCTTGATGATCTCAGCAGCACGACGGTAGTGCCGGTGTCGATGACGATCTCCACGAGCAAGGCTTCGCCAAGCCAAGCAAGAGGAGAGGGAGAGGAGGAGGTGGCGCAGTAGCCCTCCAAGGCTAGAGGGGTGCGGCGGCTAGGGTGGAGGTGAGGCGGCGGCAGCCCTCCGGGGAGGGGTGGCGCGGCTAGGGTTTTGGGGTGGAGGAGGTGGTGCGGCAGGGGCACTTGGGGCGGCAGCATCTTAGGGTGTGCCGCACCCCTCCCCTCCCCCCTATTTATAGGTGGCCGGGCTAGGGTTAGGGCAGGGGCCGGCCGGCCCCCTTACTTTCCCCCCAAGTTGGAGTCCATCTAGGACTCCTCCTTGGGCCCCTTTCCTAAAGGGGTGGAGGGCCCAACTCCTAGTGCAACTAGGAGTGGGATTCCCCCCTTTCCCTAGCCGCATGAGCCCATGTGGGCCTAGGTGGTGCGGCACACCAAGGTGGTGGCTGCACCCCTATGGTCCATGTGGGTCCATCTAGACACTTCTATAACCCCGGAACCTTTCCGGTACCTTGCAAATATTTCCGGAACTTTTCGGAAACCTCCGGAAACAACTTTCCATATCTGAATCTTATTCTCCGGACTCCTCCGGAACTCCTCGTGACGTCCGGGATCCCATCCGAGACTCTGAATCACCATTCGTTCGATTCATCATTTAATTCATCGCAAAACCTAATTTCATCGAAACGTTAAGTGTGTGACTCTACGGGTTCGAGAATGCATAGACATGATCATATCAATAATTAATAGCGGGACCGGGATGCCCATATTAATTCCTATACACTCAACGAAAACCTTTTCTCGATTGAACCACGATGCCGGAGATTCAATTAATCTCATATACGATTCCCTTTGTCTCACGATATTTTACTTGCCCGAGATATAATCTTTGACATCCCCATCTCTAGTTTAATCTCGTTACCGGCAAGTTCTCTTTACTCGTCCATAATATAGGATCCTTGTGATTACCACCTAATCACATGTCTGCAGACTTTTGATGCTATATTACCGAGAAGGCCTGGAGATATCTTCTCCGTCACATGGAGGGACAAATCCCACTCTCGATTCATATCACCCAACAACCCACCATCGGAGATACCTGAAAGTCACCTTTATGATCACCCAGTTACAAAGTGACGTTTGATGTCCACAAAGCATTCCTCCAGTGAACGGGAGTGATATAATCTCATGGTCTAAGGAAACTATATTTGGCATATAAAAAGTGTTGACAAAACTTTTGTGACATGATTAATTGCAACTCTTTATTGTTTGGGTCATGTCCATCGCACCATTACTCCTAATGATATGACTCCGTTATCAAGTGACTATTACAAGTCCATAGTTAGGAAACTCTAACTATCTCTTGATCAACGAACTAGTCCTGTAGAGGCTCACTAGGGACTCTGGTGTTTATATTCCACACATGTATTATGTTTCCATTTAATACAATTATAGCATGGATAATAAACTATTATCATAAACGTGAATATGCTTAATAAACCATTTTATTATTGCCTCTAGTGCATATTCCCAACAGTCTCCCACTTGCACTAGAGTCAATAATCTAGTTTACATTTCCTCGATCCAACACCCATGGAGTCTCACTCATGAAGTCTTATTGATGATCATGTTTGCTTGTGGAAGAGGTTCTGTCCGTGCTCTGTACTTTACAGCTCTTTATGTCCTTTGCAAAAATTTGTAACTATCCTATTTTGACATTACTTTATCATCACATGATAAACTTCCTATCATCCCATGATAAAACTCATTATCATATAATGTATATAATATGTTTGGTTATAGAGTGAGATATTCATATCCATTTATGCTATATGATGTATGATCAATCAAATGGACTTTCTCATAACATATGCATCCGGAACTCACTCGATCTTGAAACAACTTTCTCAAACCAAAATATTATATCTTATTTCAATCCTTGAATTAATCATATACTCCTATATGTTGTAGACTTAACAAATCGACAGTGAAACTTGTCACTTCGATATTTCCAATCATGCTTTCGCTGTGCTACTCCGATATTAAGAGATCTCCAATTTAGTTTGGCTTTATGACTTCAATCAAGTCTACCACATTCTAAATTCATCTCAAATTCATGAAAAATGACTCCTCATTTAACATGTTCTTACAATTAAGAACTTGGGTCACATATCATCAAATACAAACACATGGTTCTTATATGTTGAGACCTATGAACAATTCATAGTGAATTCCAACATATCCTCCAACCATCAATTTTGTACTGAGTTCTCAACTCAATGTTTCACCTATATGTTACAATGAGATGAACCATTCTTCTCTTGTTTTATTTTGAACTCCTTCAAAAAACTATTTAGGTTAAACATCTGACTTTAATGTTTATCAAACTTATCTATCCTCCATAGATACATTCATCTACATGAATATTTGACATTCAAACTAACTTCATAAGTTATGCATTGGTCCATGACAACATTTACAACATTTATGAAATCTCCATTTCATTCAAACATGATGTTGTAAACTCCCACTCAAATATACACCATACACATATTAAATTGTGAAGCCACTATGGCTCCCACTCAGAAATATGTTATCTTTATATTTGACCATTATTAACTAGTTCCCACTCAAACATATGTCACCACATATTTTGATTATGGAAATTAGTTTCTGATCTAACTTAATATATGTCTCCACATATGTTAATTAGATCCCACTCAGTTTCTTATGCACTTTCTCGACACTTTGGACTCCTCCAAAAATTTCTTAACTCTTAAGATTCGAGAACTCATATACGAAACGCCAGCACCTTGCCAGCTCTAAGTTTTATTTATTCCACACAAACTCTTTGCAAAATAAATATGTGAAACATTCTTTTCACAAAATCAAGTAACAATTACTTTGTGATTTAAACTTAATATAAAATGACTTTTAGTCACTTTCGTATTTTAAAGTTTCTATTTCTTCTTTTGTAGTTTTGCAGGTATGTCTTGTTTCTCAAACATGACAAGTAAATCATGAATATTATTTGCAACCTTTGACAAAATTTCATATTCTTGAATCCCACTGCTATTTAGACAAACTAAACCAAAATTCAATGATCACCATCATTAAAATCTTTTATGTGTCAAGTTTTAACCAACATAGCACTTTACATATGTGCCACTTGATACATAAACATGCAAGGTTTAAGCTTTCTAAATTTATTCCAACAATTCTTTTATCCATGAAACCATTTCATGATAAAAACACTAAAAATACACAACACAACCAAACACATTGGTTTGTCCCTTTTAGTCTCACATTGTGGAATCTCTATTCATAATCTCATATGAATATTCTACAAAACTCCATTTGCTATGGCTTTTCATTATCTCATAATTATTGAAACCACTATTTCACATAACTCATATGCGAAACGCAAATCATTAAATAGATCCTTTATTTAAAATAGAGTGTTATCAAAAATTCCTATACACTCAACGAAAACCTTTTTTCGATTGAACCATGATGCCGGAGATTCAATTAATCTCATATACGATTCCCTTTGTCTCACGATATTTTACTTGCCCGAGATATAATCGTTGACATCCCCATGTCTAGTTTAATCTCGTTACCGGCAAGTTCTCTTTACTCGTCCATAATATAGGATCCTCGTGATTACCACCTAATCACATGTCTGCAGACTTTTGATGCTATATTACCGAGAAGGCCTGGAGATATCTTCTCCGTCACATGGAGGGACAAATCCCACTCTCGATTCATATCACCCAACAACCCACCATCGGAGATACCTGAAAGCCACCTTTATAATCACCCAGTTACGAAGTGACGTTTGATGTCCACAAAGCATTCCTCCAGTGAACGGGAGTGATATAATCTCATAGTCTAAGGAAACTATATTTGGCATATAAAAAGTGTTGACAACAAAACTTTTGTGACACGATTAATTGCAACTCTTTATTGTTTGGGTCATGTCCATCACACCATTACTCCTAATGATATGACTCCGTTATCAAGTGACTATTACAAGTCCATAGTTAGGAAACTCTAAATATCTCTTGATCAACGAACTAGTCCTGTAGAGGCTCACGAGGGACTCTGGTGTTTATATTCCACACATGTATTATGTTTCCATTTAATACAATTATAGCATGGATAATAAACTATTATCATAAACATGAATATGCTTAATAAACCATTTTATTATTGCATCTAGGTCATATTCCCAACAATACCAAGGGGTTAATACTCCAAGAAGCACATGAATATCCCATATCCATCCATCCTGGTAGCACCAAAATGTACCAAGACCTCCGCAGCAAATTCTGGTGGACTCGCATGAAGCGGGAAATTGCCAAATATGTTGCTGAATGCGATGTATGTCGCCGAGTGAAGGCTGAACATCAAAGGCCAGCTGGTACCCTTCGCCCCATAGCCATTCCTGAGTGGAAATGGGATGAAATTGGTATGGATTTCATCACCGGTTTCCCAAGGTCACAAAAGGGCAATAATGCCATCTGGGTCATCATTGACCGACTATCCAAGGTCGCCCATTTCCTTCCGGTTCGCGAGGACATAAATGCAAAGCAATTGGCTGAGTTGTATGTTGCCCGCATTGTTCCTCTCCATGGTGTTCCACTGAGGATCATCTCAGACCGTGGGAGCCAGTTCGTATCTAGATTTTGGCAGAGCTTCCAAAATGCTATGCGAACCCGCCTCAACTTCAGCACAGCCTATCATTCTCAAACTAACGGTCAAACCGAAAGGGTGAACCAAGTTCTTGAGGACATGCTTCGGGCATGTGTTATCTCCTTCGGTAAGGGTTGGGAAAAATATCTCCCCCTCGCCGAGTTCTTCTACAACAACAACAGTTATCAGGCAAGCCTCCAAATGGCTCCATTTGAGGTTCTCTATGGGAGAAAGTGTAGGACTCCTCTGAATTGGTCTGAAACTGGAGAGAGGCCACTCTTCGGTCCTGATGTGATCAATGAGGCCGAGGAGAAAGTCCGTATCATCCGTGAAAATCTCAAGATCGCCTAGTCTAGACAAAAGAGCTATTATGACAAGCACCATCAAGAGGTTCACTATGAAATTGGTGATAAAGCCTATCTTCGAGTCTCTCCCCTCCGAGGCGTTCGTTTTGGGATCAAGGGCAAATTGGCACCTCACTATGTTGGCCCTTTCACCGTCCTAGCCAAGCGAGGATATCTCTCCTATCAACTCGAGCTACCCTCCAACTTCCCGGATGTACATGATGTGTTCCATGTCTCCCAACTCCGGCGTTGTTTCAAGGACCCTATCTGTGGGGTTGATCATGAGGTGTTGGACATCCAGGAGGACTTGACTTACCGTGAGCATCCTATCTGCATCTTGGATGAAGCGGAGAGGAAAACCCGCAACAAGACCATCAAGTTCCTCAAAATTCAATGGTCTAACCATTCCGAAGAAGAAGCCACTTGGGAGCGAGAAACTAGTCTTCGTCAGGAATATCCCACCTTCTTCACTCAAGCCTAGAATCACGAGACGAGATTCCCGTAAGGGGGTAGAATTGTAACAGCCCCAGCTCGATACTAAAAAATACGAAGATTTTTTTTCACTTTTTGCATTCTTGTTTGCATCATGGCATCCATATGAAATTGCTACTTCTAACAATTCACTTTGAAACCAATTAAAATGGGGAAGCAAACTTCCCAAACATCCAAGCCAATGCAATTGCTTAACTTGGCAAACAATTCATTCTTGGACTTCCAAATTGTTTAGGAAGTTCCAAGTTTACATCTTATAACCAATTCTCAAAATTTAAATATTGCCAAATAAGAAACGAAATTGAGAATCCAAAATTGTTTCAATTCAAATCCTATTTTAAAACCAAGCCAAACCGTTCCAAAAATTCAAACTAAAATTATGGGGAGCTTCATTTTCATATTAGGAGCCTCCATGATAATTTTCATTATTTTTGGAAATACTTAAGTGCTTCAAATAAATGCATTTTGCAAATTATCAAAACTGACCATATTGCAACAATAAGAATAAATCTGAATCTAAACATTTTATTTTGAAGCCAAATTTTATTTTGAAGCTTCTACCTGTCAAGGTAAGGCTTTATACATTTTTGTAGATTTTATAAAAATGGTTTAGGGCCTCAATTAAATTCATTAAACTGCTACTGGACCTTTTTGCAATTACTTTTATCTGGTGCCGGGGGGCTTTTTGCAAACCTGCCGTCCCCCTCCTGTCGCCACAGTGCCTTCAGGCACTGGCGCCATGCCGGGGCGCCCCATGCCGCCGAGGCCTCGCTGCCCCGCGCGTGCCGTGCCCCCCCCCCCGTGGTCAAAGACGCTCTCCACCTGCTCCCCTCCCTCTCTCCTCCTCGTTCCTCCCCCTTTTCCCGGATCGAGACCACCCTCAGCTCCCCGCACTGACCTCTGCTATGCCGACGCCGTCGCCTTCGACTCGCCGACATTAGAGGGTTCCCCGGCGCGAGCCGACGCCGCCGCTAGCTCCGCCTCGCCGTGCCGCTCCTCCCCGTCCAAGGAATCGGACCGGGGAGCCCGGATTCGTCGATTTCGTCCTCGGCTACCCCGACCACCACCGACGCTCGCCGGGCTCGATTCCGGCGTCTCGGTCCACCCCACGACCGACGAGTACCTTCCTGCAACAAGGGTGAGCCCGCGTTTCCTTTTGGCTCTTTTTTGCTACCCCTCTTCCTCTCCCCGCCGCCTGGTCACCGTTCGTCGTCGCCGCCCCGCCGTGTCGTGCTCCCGGCCTGGGCACCGGCCTGTCCGGCCTGAGGCCGGATGGCTCGGGCAGGTGCCCGGCCTGGGCTCAGCTTGGGCCGACACGAGGTCAGCAGCCTCGGCCACCCTCCCGGCCTGCACGCCCCAGCCTGGGCCAGCCAAAGGCCGGAGGCTTCGGGCCTCTGCCCGGCCTGTGGCCCGGCCTGGCCGACCCTAGGCCGGCCTGCCATGGTTTTGAATTTCCCTTTTTTGTAAATAAAAATGAAATTAAAACAATTGTTATCTATTTGAATATTGCTTCAAAAATAGCAAATAAAATATCAAAATGTTCAGAAAAACAAACTCTACCTGTTAGTATAATTGTAATGGTGTTTTGGATCTATTAATTTTGTTGTTTAGTAGAAATTCCTAAAATGGCATAAATAATACCTAAATTGGGAAAAATCATAACTCGAGAAATATTTAACCAAAAATGGTAAATAAAATATCAAAGTGATCAACATGTCAAATACTATTAAATCATGATTATATCACCTCATGCTCGCACATTTTACTTGGATTTTATTCTTTAATTGATTAAAAGAATTAAATTCAATTAATTATTTATTTCATTTTATCCATCGGTACTCGGAAAATCACAAATGAGGTACCAAAATGATCGGAAGAACAAAACCTACTTAAGCATGTCATGTTCATGCATATTTAAGCCACATCTTTTGTAAAGAAATAAATTATACATAATGTGGTCACTAAGATAAATATGGGGTTGTTTCCAAATAATTGCACTAATTATTTGGAACTCCATTTAACTTGTTAGATATATTAAATGATGATATCTTTGCATAAACTTGTCATGTCATCATGTTTTTGTGCATTGAACCTTGTCTTTGTGTTATTTATTTGTTCATTTGTTATTATTTTGGGTATCGATAGATTCCGGAGTGGAGGTTAACCCTACCTACCCCGACGAGCAGTACTACACGCCCCGGCAGCAAGGCAAGAGATAACCTAACCTTCTTGGCATCTAGCATCCTATTGCTTTATAAACTTATTTTATCCACCATGATATTGCATTCAATTCCAATGTAAATTTTGGGTCAATACTAGAGTATCCTATGAATGTATGTTTTTCCCTGAACCAATACATGTATCCCTACCTATGAACCATAGGGTTGATGTGTTGGCCTGAGACGATATAATTGTTGTTACATATGCTTAGCTATGCTTAGCCATGCTTAGATAAATGCTTTATTGTCCGTTGATTAATTCCATGATATTGATGTTGATGGAATGTTCGGACATGGAGGTTACTGTAGGTACTTAATTAATTTTGCTTAAAAGGCTTGGATGAGTTGCCATCGGGGATGGTGTTTTGTCTCATTCTTGCCCCTAAGTGCGAGTTCCTGTCTTCGGAACCAAGGTCTGAGCGTGCTGCCATTGGTGGGGACATATGGAATCCCCTTTAACTAAATAACTTGTGCGGGCGTATCCAAGGGTCCTCTAGTTTGCTATTTCCATTTGCGCGTGAGTGTGTGGGTGGAAAAAGAGATGATGAGGATGATGGTGTTTAGGACGTGGCGATGGGGGCAGGGGCTGAAATAGCCTGGGTAAACTTGTCATGTCGCCACAGATGACTCTTGGATAGTCTCACGCGAGGTAAAGGTTTAACCGTGCCCACTCGCCGGCCTTCCCCGGAAGAGGGTCAATCAGGTGACCCGAACGGTTCCGGTGGGTAAATTAGTACACCCCTGCAGGGTAAATCTTTTCGAAAAGCCGTGTCCGCGGTTATGGACGCCTTGGGAATGGATTTACGGGATCATAGAAAACTTTAACCTTAATTAAAATTTGGCAGCTAAAGGTTGCAATTCAACTAGTGTTAAAAGGTTCATTTCCTCGAGGGTGATTCGAGGGAGTGCCTTGGTGGTGATGAGATGTTTCTGGTTACTAATGGTTCATTGAGAACCGAAGATGAAAAGTTTACTCTCTTATCCCCTTTCGAAAAACATTCTGAGTAGACGATGCCATGTGAGTCACTTATGTCTTTTATAAAGGAAAACTGTCTTTGTGCAAAAATAACTACATACAGCTTTAGAGCCTCCATCAGCATTGGGCCTATATCGCCCTACTAAACTTGCGAGTACGTCGTACTCAGTCTCTCTTTGGTGCCTTTATAATTTGTTTCAGAGGAGGACGACACCGAGCACACAGGTGGTTTCTTCTTGGACATCGACGAGTAGTTCGGGGTTCCCAGGCGGCAGCTTGGGACGTCGGAACAAGCTGGCATGGGTTTGTGTTTATGTGTAGGCCTCTTAGGCCATATATTTGGATCTTGTTGTATTCGACAACTACCTCGCTTCCGCATGACGTACTGTTGGGTCGGTGACCCCTTTTGTGTGTAACTTGTATCTTCCTCACATATGAGTTGCTATATGATCTCTTTGTGTCGTAGAGTCTGTGATGTGCCAGTTGTTCCGCATTCTTGATCTCTTTATTATGCATGATAGCTATGTCTGAGCTTATGGCATGATCTAAGTGTTGCGTGCCGATGATCCATTCCGAGCACGCCTGCCAAAGGTTTTGGCCTGGGATTGGTAAACCCAGTAACCTTCGATTGTGTAGCATGACCGGTTGCACAAAGCTTCATTGTATAGTTCTGGGGTCAGGGCGCTACATACGCAAAGCCACAACGGTGATATAAAAGTTGCTTATTTACTCATCCTTTTTAAAGGCCTCCCATTGCAGATTGCATCTCACCATAGCTAGAGAAACAGACATCCGCGAGACACTTATGCAATACAAGTTGCATGTCAATCATGGAACCGGTCTTTTGTGCGTGGACGAGTAAAGCTGGTCCAGGCCATTTCAATCCAACTATCCAACAAGATACAAAATACACGCGAGGAGGTAGCAACAAAAATATCAACGCCCACAACACTTGTGTTCTAATCGCACCAACATCTACGAATAGATCTAGGCTCTGATACCACTGAAAGGGTCGCAGCATAGAAAACAAAATTTTTGCTATGCAAAGAAGGCGGAATAAAACCCAAACAAGATCATGATCTACTAGATATTGGTAGCAAGAAGGAGATCGAATCTCACTCTCGAAGAAAAACGAGCGTATTTTGTCGAGGCAGGGGTTGGCTAGTCGATCCCCGCAACTAGACTTGTCTAGTCGCGAGGAGATGTATTATCCGATGCGTCGCACGAGCAACGCCTACGAGGTATCCACACGTACGGCTCGATGAAGACTCCACATTCTTGATCCCGCAAGAGGTGGTGGAGAGGCTCGCGAGATCAGCAGCACGATGACGGTGTGGTGGTGGATATGGTGGAGCAGGGGCGGAGCTCCATGGCTCTAGGGTGATGCACATGCATCAGGGTACTTGAGATATTACTTAACAAACTAGCTTGAAAACTAGTGTGTGCACCGTGCTAATTCTGATAAAATGCACCATGGTGACTAAAGTGCACCAGGTTCAGTTTTAGTCTAGCTCCGCCCCTGTGGTGGAGATCCGACAGGGCTTCGCCTAAGCGTCTGCGGGAGAGGAGGAGAGGAGGAGGCGGCAAGGGGGCGGCGACTTGGGAGGAGATGGGGTGCGGCACCCCTTTCCCTGCTCCTCCTTATATAGGAGGCCAGGAGGTGGGGTGCGGCCTCCCCTAGGGCCGGCACTGGCTTGGGTGGCTTGGCCCCCAAGCAAGCCCTAGGGTTTGGGGCGCCTCCCTTAGGCCCTTGCCGCATGGGCCTTGGGTGTTGGTGCGGCTGGCCCATGTGGGTTGCTGCACCACCCCTCGGTCCATGTGGGCCCCATACATCTATGGGCCCCACTTCTAGACTCCTCTAGAACCTTCTAGAATCTTCCGGTACCCTGCCGGAAAATTCCCAGACTTTTCCGATACCTCCGGAAACCACTTTCCTTATATGAATCTTATTCTCCGGACTCTTCCGGAACTCCTCGTGATGTCTAGGATCCCATCCGAGACTCCGAATCAATATTCGTTCACATCATCATTTATCTCGAGCCCTAACTACACCGAACATTAAGTGTGTGACCCTGCGGGTTCGAGAATATGTCATATTAATAGCGGGACCGGGATGTGCATATTAATTTCTACATATTCAACAAAGTACTTTACAGGTTGAACCACTATATCCAGGATTCAATTAATCCATATACGATTCTTTTTGTCTCACGATATTTTACTTGTCCGAGACTTAATCACTCATATCTCCATATCCGATTAATCTCGTTCCTAACAAGTTCTCTTTACTCGTTCCGTAGGATAGGATCCCTTATGACTTGCTACTTAGTCATATGCTTGCAAGCGTTTGGATGCTATGCTACCGAGAGGGCCTAGAGATATCTATCCAACGGTTGGACGGACAAATCCTAGTCTTGATTCATGTGACCCAACAACCTACCATCGGAGAAACCTGAAAGCCACCTTTATAATCACCCAGTTACGAAGTGACGTTTGATATCCACAAAGTATTCCTCTGGTAGGCGGGAGTAACATAATCTCATGGTCTAAGAAAACTATATTTGACATCTATTAAAATGGGTCTGTCCATTATATCATCTCCTATGATATAACTCCGTTTATTAAGTGATTCATCAATCCATGGTTAGGAAACGTCTAACCATCACTTGATCAAACGAACTAGTTATTAGAGGTTTACTAGGGACACTATTGAAAGGATCGATGAGGTTAACTAGAGGGGGGGGGTGAATAGGTTAACTACAAATTTTACTTCTTTTTTATTTTAAAAGAATATTGCTCAAATATAAGTTCTCTAGAATATGCAACTAGGTGAACAACCTTATATGATGAGCAAAGATCACTAGCACAAGATATAGATATAGTAAGCTAGTGCTAACAAGTAAAGATAAGTGCAAAGATAAGCAACAAGATGACACAAAGATTTATCCCGAAGTTCACTTCCCAATGGAAGCTAATCTCCGTTGGAGCAGCGCGGTGTTCACCAAAGTGAAGCACCGTGTGGCCTTGATATGGCACACCGTATCTCCGTTGTGACTTACCACCGATGTGGCGAGGCACTTGTCACTATGTTGCCGTTGAGGTTGACAACTAGAACCTTTACAAGGATGAAGCACACTCCACAAGTTGGAGGGTCTTCACCAAATGCACCGAGCCGCCAAGACTCGATGCCCAAGGCCGGGGCATGCACCACAACTTAATTGGTGGCTCCCGGCAAAGTCTTTGTAGCTCCCAAAGCTCCGAAGGACCACAACCTCTTAGGGTTCCAATGAACACCAAGAGTAGCAAGCCCCCTCTCACAAATCAAGGGGGAAATCAAATTGGTTTGGTTGAAGTGTAGATCTAGGTCTCCTCTCTCAAATCTCCAAAGGACTAAGTGATTGAGTAGCTAGAGAGGGAGATCTATCGATTTGAAGCTTTCAAACAATGGTGGTGTTCTTCTTTTGGTCGTGGTAGTTGTCCCGAGGTAGATGGAGGAGTATAAGTACCCCCTCCCGAAATCTAGCCGTTGGTCATAAGGGGTGCCCGGTCTGGAGGTCGGCCCAGGCCGGCCAGGGGGCCGGCCCACAATCATCAAACTGGAACAAGCAGGGCCGCCGGCCTGGAGCCCGGCCTGGGCCGGCCTGGAGGCCGGCCACCCACCCGACACCACCGGCCTGGAGCCCGGCCAAGGCCGGCCTGGGGGCCGGACCCCCACCAGACGCCGCCGGCCTGGAGCCCGGCCAAGGCCGGTCTGGGGGCCGGACCCCCACCAGACGAGCCCGGCCAGGACTCCGGCCTAGGCCGGTTTGGGGGCCGGACCCCCACCAGATTGCTCCGGCCTGGAGCCCGGCCTAGGCCGGTCTGGGGGCCGGCCAGCCTGCTGAACACCCTTTATTTCCTGTTGCATTTCCGACAATACGGCATTTCTTCCTTTTTGCATATTTCCTGTTGATACTAGAGAGTATGTTAAATACTTCCAAGTGTTGTAATCAAACGTCAAAACAAAATTATCGGACAATGTCCTTTCAACTATGCTGTTTATATTCCACACATGTATTTGTTTCCGATTAATTCAATTCTAGCATGGATAATAAACATTTATCATGAACGGGAAATATGATGAATAATAATCTTTATTATTGCCTCTTAGGCATATCTCTAAAAGTGGGGAGAGGTGGGAATGGGCAACAATGGCTGAAGATTGAAAAGAGTTGTATTATCTTACTACCTGCTAGGGCATTTTACAGTATTTTTTTCACTGTTTTGCTGATTATCACCTGCGTCTGCGTGAGAATTAAGTTTGAGCTCACTCAACTATGAAACCTCCAGATTTGGATCGTGATTCATGCAGCCTACAGTTGCACATGGATTGCAGCTGAGATTTTTTTCTAATTGCAGGGGGTTGCACATGAGTTGCAGCTGAAATTTTCCTAGTTGTACACGGGTTGCACATGAGTTATGACTATATTTTTATGGTTACACATGAATTACATATAGATTGCAACTGAGAACTTTTCTAATTCCAGATGAGTTCCACATGAACTACAACTGAAATTAGATGACGGCATGTGTTCTCACTCAATTGGGTCCTAGTCACTCTTAAGAACGAATTATGTTTTGAGAGTAGTAAGTCTATATACATACTAATAATAAAAGCGGTAAGACTTCCGCGGTTTGGTTTGGTACGTCATCTAAAATACCCCTCAAGTTGACACTAATTACCCACTATGCCACCGTTGAGTGAAAAACCGTTCATATGTTGCCCGAGGAACCAGAAAGAAATCAGAGCGCCCTTCATCACCGCATCGCCGTTCCTAATCAGGCCAGATGCACTGTCCACCAGCGACGTCTTTACTGCCGGCCAGAACAGATCCTTCCCGCTGCCGGCGAGGTCCACTCCCCTGTTCCGCTCGGAACCGAACAGCGTCGCCCTTAGGGCTTGTTTGGCTGTCTGGGTTATATAGTCCTAGGAAAATAATCCCGGCTGGGAATCTGAAGAAACAGGTATAAAACCTCGTGATTTTATTTCCGACCTCCGGATTAGGGGAAAATTCTCCCCGGGAAAAGGCCGGGATCCCCCAGGATTACAGTTACCAAACAAGCCCTTAGGGGCACGTTCCAGCGGTCAGGGCGGCAGCATGCGGCTGTCACTAGACGGAATCCGGCTGGTCTTGGCTGGGAATTGTTGCGGACAACGTTGTGGAGGTCCTGGACAGGAATCGGTCCGCGGCGGCGCCTACTCCCCGGATTTTTGCCGGCGGTGGAGGTTATGTCCACGAGAGGAGAGAGAGAAGTACGCGTCTGGCGTCGTTGATGGCTTTGCCTCCTTCCTACTAATCTCGTAACTCCCATGCCATGGTCGGCTGGAAGGGCTCCACCAACAACGGCACCGTCATCTAATTAATCCCAATCAAACTCTCCTCCGGATTCGTCCAGCACGAGGCGACTCTGTCAGCCAAGCTCGAGCTCATGGAGTTTTTCTCCACTCTAATTTGTCCTTGGCTCCTGCTCCTCGAGTCCCTGGCGCTCGTCCTGCAATCCACTGCCGGCAAGACTTCTCCTCGGTCTCCCCTCACTGGTGCCTCCGTCGAGTTGGAGCTCCTCTGTCTTGAGGCCGGCCACGTCCCTATTTGCTTGTTCAGTTAACTTTTCTGTACGATCTGCTTCTTTCATATCCCGCTTTGGATGATCATCGACGGCCGCCGCAATTGCTCGGTCTACAGAAACTACAGAGCGGAGAACAGGGGCGAGCTATAACCGACAAGAAGCAAGAGCAGGGACGAGCTCAGGAAGAAATTCAGGCCTGCCTTCGTTTGATACAGAGTAAAGCTAGCTCACGGAACAAAAATATATGCATCCAATCTCTTGTTCATGTATGCGCTACGCATATATCATTTTAGTGGTACGTTGTAATCTAAAGATTTAGCTATTCAGGTTGTCCACATATTATCTGGATGCCAAGCTTGCATTGTATAACTGAAAATCAGTGAAATTCCATGATCCCCGAGCTCATTTATCATGGTGGTTAATTTTGGAGATCCAGAAAAATAAAATTTTATTAGAGATGAAATGTGTTCAGGAACTATGCTAGAAGATTTACATGATTGTGTGTATGATTAGAAGAGTGGTCCTGAATTTCTAGACCTGCCTATTCTGCTCGTTGGTCCTGAATTAGAGAAATCTTTAGGTAATGCATGTGCCTTACAAATTATCATGTGTATATCTGCTTACTGGGCATGCTTATTAACTGATGCATTGGAGTCATGTTATATGATCACAGTTACTTTCTCTGAAACAGCCGAAAGATTGCACCTCCCTAATAGATGGCGACCACATGTAATACTGCCAAGAAGCTTCTAATCTTATGTTGTCTCTCATCCATCCGTCACTATTTTATTTAACCATCTGAATTAAATGGGGAAAATTATCAAGTACACAAATTTACAGGAAGGCAAACATTTCAATACACTTTCTCCGCTTTCCATCTCGATGCCCTCCTGTAACAATGTAATACCTGAGAATTCATTACTTTTATTATCTGTTTTTCAGTCTTTCATATATTTTTAATTAATGCAACATGTCTTTCTACTTTTACGGATACCTAACAGTTGTTCAAAAAAATTGTGGAAGTTACAACTGTAGCATAGGGATTTTTTCTTCTTTGTCCAAATGGAAATACTATAGAGATGAGCGTAAAAAATAGCAAATGCGGTTAGGACTGCGCAGACACGAGCACATAGCGGAGCGACAATGTTGAGGGGCTTATGAGTTGATCCATGACTTCACCACGTCGAAGTAGGGAAGTAGGGACGACGTTAGAGTGGTGGGAGGAGGATGGCGACAACATGAATCCGTTAGCAACGGCATGAATCTGATAGTGTCGTGACTATGTTTTTTAACCCGTAGCAACGCACGGACATATTTGCTAGTACAGTACCTATTATAAAATAACAAAATACAAATATCTAGTGATAACACCATTTAGGTGATACAATGCTCAAACCAATTTTAAAAGTTTCAAAAAAATCTACCAAAAAATGTGTGTGTTGACACGATATGTTTGTACTACCTCCAAAAATTTTAGCCACAAATTCGAAATGAGCATTGAGAAACAAAAAAGATAAATATGCTATGAATAGTGTCATTTTTCTGCTTTTGTCTTTTAGTGACACCAGTGACACTATTCATAGCAGATTTGTCTTTTTTATTTCTCATTACTCATTTCGAATTTGAAACTAAAATTTTGGTAGATTGTACAAACATATCTGATGGACATCCACAATTTTTCCTAGAATTTTTTTGACACATTTAATAATGTTTTTTTCTTGCTCATGTTCCTTGAATGCATTGTATCACCTAAAGTCTTGTATCACTAGATATTCTCTCAGGTCATCCCCGTGAGACCAATAGACTGATGATCTGAATATGCTTTGCCCAAGCAAAAGAACAAAAGAAAAGACCCGACAAGTTTCACACAAAATTGACAACTCATATCGTTTTCCAGATTTTTCGAGTGGTCACCGGGGAGTCTGAACTGGTCATTTGTTGTGGACATCAACACAACACATCCTCGATCTGGCATGGCTCGTGATCGTGAAGCTCCAAAGTCCAAAGGCATCTATTCTGTTCTTTTACCGGTGCATGCTAGGTAGCTGAATATATTCGGCATCTCTAGTAGTGCAAAACAGACACATCGCGTGCACACCACGTAAGTAACAGACACTTACGATTGATACACTGTTATTCTTCTTTAAAAAGGACTGGTACAGTACAGTCATACAGACACGTTAAAGAAGAAGAGAAAAGCACGCAGTGTGGTACGACGTGGCTCGTGAGCAATGGAATCAATCAACCGAACAGTACGTTACGCCCCAGCCCATAAAAAGTTGGACTGGCTGTGAAGCCATCATTGAACTGCTCCGTCTCCCGCGATAACCCCTGGTGGATCAGGATCATAAGTTGTTGATGACGGACGCCACGTCTGATGGGTGGTCTGGTCAGGCACTCCTATAGCTCTAGCCCCTTTTCCTTCCTTTTTTTCCCCTCGCTGCCTTTTAAGCTTTCAAATTATGCAAATCTTCAGAGAGGCATAAAAAAAAGGTTATGCAAATCTTAGCGAGTAAGAAACTAAACGGGTAGTACTCGTTTCTCGTGGTACAGCCAGCCATAGGTGGTGGAGATCTCACGAGATTCCTTCGATGTAAGCTAGCATTCCCTTTCTTAGATAGGATTAGGAGTATCACATACATAAGTGCCAAAATATGGTTGCAATTTTGGATGCTACTTACGGTTGTGTTTATGCAATTATTTTTTGCAGGAAAACGCCTCGCGTCGCACTCTTGGGGGTGGCTCGGGTGAAAACCCTAGCCGTTGCCGCCGTCCCCACCGTTTTCTCTTACATCTCCCCTGCTTCCGTCGGAGGACGCCGGCAGGCAAAACCCGCTCGGTCGAAGGTAGCGGCGGGGTTGCCTTCTCGTGCGATATCTTCTCCCTTGTGGGAAGCTCTCCAGTCGCTGCGGCGCGTCGCCCCAGACGTCGCAGTGATGACAGCGGAGATTGGAAGCTGAGGCGATGACCTTGGGACCTGGTGGAGGTCCTCCCAGCAGATGGCGGCTTGGGCCGCATTTGCCAGCGGGGACGGGACGCTAGGCGAGGGGCGCGACGGTGTTGTACTGCGGCGATGGCGCGGTCGCACGGTCCTGCATCAATGACGTGGTGGCGGTCTCGCATCCGGAGTGCTCGAGGTCGTGGCAGCCCCTAGCACAAGCTTTGGCGGCGCAGGTCGTCATCTTTCCTACCAGCCTGGCCTACTGACTGCCGGTGGTCACAATAATGGTGGTTTGGCCCTAGCTTTTCTTGCACCAAGTCACCATTCTACGTGATGTCAGCCTCCTCGATCTGGCTGCCGACGAGTTTCGGTCTTCTCCGTCGGAGATCCAAGCGGATTGCGCATGGCGCTCTGGATCGGAAAGGATCCGGTCGTGTGCGTCCATATTATTAGACCCTGCGGCTTCAAGCGGGCGCGACACGAAGCTACACTTTCTTCTCGGATTTTCATGGTATTGACAGAGGTGGAGAAAGTCATGGCTACTGCGACTGGAGGAATTAAAGTTATGGTGGAGGGTGTATTGGATGCGGTGAAGACTATGTTGCACAGGCCATTGTACGGGTTTTGCTTGCGGGGCATTGTTCCTGGTCATTCAAAACATGATACATGTGTGCCTAGTGTTTGGTGACAGCGGCCTTGTCAAGCGAAGGGGGCATCCCTAGAGACTTCATTTCTTGGTGGTGCTCCTCGAGTACCATTCTTAATTTTCATGGTGAAAATTCAAGATCTGACATTTATTGGTTGTGCGTGGCAATGGCCTTGTTAAAGTCATTGTTTTGAGAGCTCGGACTTTCTTCAGAGGGAAAACCTAATATTTTCAACCGGACGATGACAATGGTTGTGCATTGTTCCCTTCTTGAAGACGTTGCTTTTGGTGAAACCTCTTTTATAGTCCGGATGATATCTTTGGTGGTTGTTAGAGTGCTGTTGAGAGTGATTGATCACCGTGGCGGTCTCTTTTTTTCTTTTTTACTTTGTGTTTTAGCTGTGTGTATTTTTTAATGTCTTCGAACATTTTATTGGTGGAAAGGCTAGATGTAACTGGTATCTTCCTAATATTAATATATATTTTTATCAAAAATATAATTATTTTACATAATTACGGTTGGTTATTTCGAGCCCCAGCTCATCTCAATAGACCGGTGAGCAGAGCGCCATGCTGCAGTTAACCCCCGGGGTTTGACTAGGTGGGCCTCCCGACCTGACGAGCGGGGGGCAGAACGGTAAAAGAAGGCGCAGCCAGCAGCAAGAAGAGCGTGCCGCTGCGCAAAAGTTATTGCGGGCCAAGTGTAGTCTAGCGTCTGTCAGGCTCGTCAAAGCCACCCTTGCCTGCGTTCCTCGTTTAAAACGCTCCGTCCTCTCGCCATCTCTGCTGCTCTCTCTGCTCGCCTGAACAAACATCGCCTCCGTCTCTCTCCTTCCGCCCCGGCCGCCACCGTATATCTCGGCCCGGGATCTCCTCCGCCGCGCGCTCTCGAGGTACCGACCCGCTCTTGCGCCCCCGCATTTCAGGCTATCGTTTCACTGATTTTTTTTTCTGTGCCTGGTTGATGTTCTGGAGAGGAGGGAGAGATGCGATGTTCTTTTTATCTAGACTTGTTTGATTCCTCGTGTTTCTAGTTCTTCCCTCTTTCCCTGCAATTCGATTCGAATGAGGCGTTTCTGCTATCAAAACGAGCGTTACCTTTTCTCCCCCAATTTAGGCTTCAGTTACTGAACTCGATTATCGTGGTAATTAGTGTTTCCGAACAGCATCATGATCCGATGTGCGATTCACGGCTCTAGTGCGTCTCCGCCTGTTTTCTGGGCGTTCAATTAGGTAGTTGTGAACTCACCCAGTCCACTGTTAACAGAGGAGGCGACGCTGTTCTTCTACAGTCAGCTGCTGTCCTTACGGATAACAGAAAAATGGTAAGGCCCAACCGCTGACCTGCAAGCAGGAAACCAATATTTACTCATAAAAAATGAGTCTGCCACTTGCCAGCAGCAACAATCCCGGACCCTGCATTTGTTCTAGACACAAGTAATAACTATGTGTTTTAATCTTTTTGTTAGCTGCATTTATTTATTTTCCCTGGTGGAAATAATAGGTTTTTCTTTTGCGGGTAGAAATAATAGATCTAGCAGTAGCAGATATGTGCCGATGCCATGATAGCTTCTAGTACCACACTTGTGCTGCGCTAACAGTTCACTAAAACCGTCTACAAAAACGAAGCAATATGTTACACACGGTGACACTGGTTTTGATGAGCTTTTAAGGTGGGGGCGAAAGCCGTCAACTCTGAACCCTCGCAAAATCATGTCCCGAGCATTGGTTTTACTTTTGGAGGACTGACCAGTACTCGATTGTTCTATTAAATTAAGAATACAATCCATTTAACTTGGTAGTAAACAATTGCACGCTAACCAATATCTTGTAGTAAGTAAACAATGATGCACCAAAGGTGCCCAATTACATGTGCAGATCATCTCCCACACACACACAAGCATCTCCTTGCCGGTGCCCTAGCTAGTTTCCGAGTTCACATTTTAGTTGGGCTAGTGTGGTTCAGATTTGCCTTTATGGGCGCCACCTTTCTTTAGTTTAGTGGGATTCTCTTATCAAGCAGCAGCTTTTTTTGTAGTGGCAATTAACCTTGCATACTGTATTGTGGCGGGCCTCGGTGCCTTGCGCAAGTTAAGGCTGCTATGTTTTTTAGTATCCTGAATGAATGAACTTGATATATGTCGTTATCACTTGTTAATGATTAACTACAAGCTGTCGGTAAGGCTGCAATCATGTAAGATCTGACTGCTCGGACTGTGAGCTTAAGCGTGCTGTCCTCTACAATAAGCTTAGTCTCTCTTCGCTAAACTGAGCTCACTTTAGTGTCACGTCCAAGAAAATCGTGCATGATGTGGTTTTCTGATGTTGGAAACGGGCACAGATGTGCTAGACTAAATTTGGTTTCTGGTAAACATAGTTTGGTGTTTCATTCAAGAAAGTTACATGTGATATGATATGCTCATCTTGGAGGCCAGTATTGATGTGCTTTAGTTTCTCCTTCTTGCGTCCCTTTTCTCTGCTTTATTGACACCTTTTGTCTTTTACATCATTGCATCTCGACCCTACCACTATTTCAGTTGTTTTTACTTTTAATTTCTTTCTTGTGCAACTTTTTTATCTCATGTGTATGCCCTTTAAATGGGGGCCGTTCTTTGAATGTATAATTCTTGTCCCTTGTATTGGTTAGCTATTCTTAATTTGTTATTCCCGTGATTTGACAATGCTTCATGGTGAGGGAATCACCTCCTTAGTGGAATAAGAAAGCTCAGTAAAGAGCTTCCCATACATATTTTCTGATCATTCACACTGTCCGGTTCCTCCACTTTCTTTTACTTCTTAATGAAAAAAGCAGGCTGCACTAGCAAGAGTTATAAAAATATCAGGGCTTATGTAGGAATCTACTTTTCTTTCGATAGTGCTTTTGTTTTTCATGGCGTGACCTGTGTGGGGCTCTACGATTTGTGCGTCAGCGTGTCTTCCATAGGCGTGTGTGTCTAGACATTAGCACATCGAACCAGTGTTTCATCCCCCACTCCGGCGTGCACAAACACATATCTGATGACATTGCCCGTATAGCTATATTTCCTTCAGATTTATGATGAATTACAGGCAATCAGAGTTATGGTTAAAGTTGTCCTTTCAGTTCTCAGATTTTAGCACTAACATTTCAATTTTCATTGCAGCTGGTTTGATCATTACAATGGCGTAAACATATGAAGTTATCGCTCATTTAGTCACATTGATTCAGAGACATCTCTTATGGGCTATCTAAATTTTAGAGGCTCTTTGTTTGTACTGCTCTGTCTGCATCTGCTGCTATCACTACTGATCCCATTGGCTACAGCAGACATAGCCTCTGAGAAGCAAGCTCTCCTTGCTTTTTCCTCCAAAATCTACCATGGCAACAAGCTCAACTGGGATCAAAATATCTCACTGTGCTCATGGCATGGTGTAACATGCTCAGCCGATCGATCACGTATATCTGCCCTTAGGGTACCAGCTGCTGGGCTCATTGGTGCAATTCCTCCGAATACTCTTGGCAAGCTTGTCTCCCTCCAGGTGTTAAGCCTGAGGTCTAATCGATTGAGTGGAAGTCTTCCATCTGATATCGCTTTGCTTCCTTCTTTACGTTCCATATTTCTTCAGCATAATGAACTGTCAGGAGATTTGCCTTCCTTTTTCTCTCCAGGCCTTGTTACCCTTGACCTTTCCTACAACTCATTCACAGGGCAAATGCCTACAAGTTTGCAAAATCTTACTCAGCTATCTATATTGAACTTAGCAAAAAATTCTTTGTCTGGGTCTATCCCTGATCTCAAACTTCCAAGGTTAAGGCAATTAAACTTGAGCAGCAATGAGCTGAATGGCTCGATTCCTCCCTTCCTCCAAGTATTCTCAGATAGTTCATTCTTGGGAAACCCTGGATTGTGTGGGCCTCCTCTAGCTGAATGTTCTGTTCTTCCTTCGCCGACACCCTCGGCAGAACCTTCAATACCATCATCACAAACATCGCCACGCCGTGGGAAGAAAGTGGCTACTGGTTATATAGTCGCGGCTGCTGTTGGGGGCTTTGCTGTATTTTTGCTAGCTGTTGTGGTGTTCACTGTGTGCTTTCCAAAGAGGAAGGAGCAGAAAGAAGAGGGTGTGGATTACAATGGTAAGGGGGCAGATGGTGCGAGGATTGAGAAGCATAAAGGGGATGTCAGCAGTGGTGTCCAAATGGCTGAAAAGAACAAGTTGGTTTTCTTGGAGGGATGCAGTTACAATTTTGACTTGGAAGACTTGTTGAGAGCTTCTGCAGAAGTTCTTGGCAAGGGGAGCTATGGAACCGCCTACAAAGCTCTACTTGAGGATGGCACTATCGTGGTCGTCAAGAGGCTGAAGGATGTTGTGGCAGGAAAGAAAGAATTTGAGCAGCAGATGGAGCTTATTGGGAGGGTAGGCAAACATGCAAACCTTGTGACTCTCCGGGCTTACTACTACTCTAAGGATGAAAAGCTTGTTGTTTATGAGTATGTTACTGCTGGCAGCTTTTCAGCCATGTTACATGGTACGTCACTGCCTTTCACGGTTACATTTTTTGTGTTGATGTGAAATTGGTTTAGTTTACAAACTAGGAGCCTAACAATCCATTATTAGCATATAACATATATATCCCTCGGCTAACAAATTTTAAATGTGAAAAAATGCCATGCGCATCACAAACTATGATATGTAAACATGTGGTAAATATGAGTTACATGACTCTGAACTTACCTGCTAAATTGACAACATTGCATACAGATTCATGAACTTCATTTTATGTTGTGTTAAGAGGACTCCCTACAAGCTGTAAAAAAAGAGGACTTCCCTACACTGTTTGCTCACCCACTCACTAAAGTTGGCTCGAATTGTTAGGTTACCAAAACATGACCTTAAGTATTTGTGCCGAGAAATGCTACTTTCTGTATATGATTTGTCCATATCAGATCTCATCAAAGTGCTGATAAACAGGTATCAAGGGTATTGTGGAGAAGACCCCATTAGACTGGAATACCAGGATGAAGATTATACTTGGGACAGCACATGGTATTGCACACATTCATGCAGAAGGTGGCTCTAAGCTCGCTCATGGCAACATCAAGTCTACCAATGTCCT
This sequence comes from Puccinellia tenuiflora, assembly GCA_012064385.1. NCBI lineage: Eukaryota > Viridiplantae > Streptophyta > Magnoliopsida > Poales > Poaceae > Puccinellia > Puccinellia tenuiflora. Next base: position 41,570 of record QRDG01002020.1, on the reverse strand, counting down.
CCTTGATCAAGACTACAATCCTTCTGTCTCAGACTATGGGATGAGCACCCTGATGAGTCTCCCTGTCAACACCTCCCGTGTTGTTGTCGGCTACCGCGCTCCAGAGACCTATGAATCCAGGAAATTCACCCACAAGTCTGATGTATACAGCTTCGGAGTTCTCCTCATGGAGATGCTGACCGGAAAAGCCCCCCTCCAGTCCCAGGGACAGGAAGACGTCATCGATCTACCCAGGTGGGTGCACTCCGTGGTCCGAGAGGAGTGGACCGCAGAAGTGTTCGATGTCGCACTGATGAAGTACCATAACATAGAGGATGAGCTGGTCCAGATGCTCCAGTTGGCTATGGCGTGCACGTCGCGGTCCCCGGACCGGCGCCCGATGATGGCGGAGGTGATCAGGATGATCGAGGACCTCCGGCCGACCACTGCTTCAGAGAGCCGTGCCTCTTCAATTGATAACCCAAGGGATTCCAATCCTCCATCTGCCTAACGCTGGCGAGTTGTATGTTGGTTTCCTGCAAAGTTGCTGCGAATCCATAGATTTTTAAGCTATTTTGTGATCCTGAGTTCGTTCAGAATCTCAAGCACTGGCTGTGTATTCCATGAACAAGCGTTGTATCCTTACAACTGTAGGATTATTTAATATGTGCCAAGTTAATTGGTAGGCAGTTTAACATGTATTCCAAATATTGCCTCTTGTGAGCTTTGTAGTTTGAATTTGCAATTGTAATACATTGTGTCAATTGACGACATTAATTGTCTTCTACCTGCTTCGAATAAAGAACAATGCTTGACGACATAATAATACCAGGCACCATCAGATCATACAAAAGAAAATCAATCCAAGTGGGGCTACCAACGGCTCAGAATTCAGAGGATAAACGGCATACCAAAATTTCAGATGTCCATGAATATAAATCTGGTCAGTACATCTTCTCACATGGTCAAACTTGTATATGAGGGCAATACTACAGAGCCCTCTTGTATAAATTGGGAACGATAACTTCTTGCGGCCCTGATAAAATGACAGGGGCGGAAGAAAAATGGCGGTGACAAGAGCACTGCCACGAATCACCGTAGCTTCTATATCTCTGCAGAATTCAATGCACCCACCCAACACATTCTCCACTATCTTAACGTTACGATGAACTTCTAGAAGCTTACTGAAGAAACTTTGTCAGCTGACCAAAAAAGAAGCTACTCTTTCCAGCATACAAATGATCTCAAACAGCTCCATGGGCAACATGTGAAGTTACTTTTGGTCCACCAAGTCAGCGCCACTGACATACCTAGCAACAAACGAGATGAATCGGAAGGGGGCGCCAACAATGGGAGCATCAGTGAATGGAACCTCAGCTGTCTCGACGTCTGATCCCGGTGGTTGTGGATCATCTTCATGAATCTGTATATCATGTAACGGAACTGGAACGATTTCTCCACTCGTTCTTGTTTCGTCAAATCCTTTGTGTGCATTCACATCAATGAGGCTCCGGCCAGCAACATTGCTGACGGTTTCTTCTGGAAAGTTCACCGTAGTTTCATCTCGATGATTACTAACATAGGCACTGGCAGGAATGCTGTTCCGAAGTAACTAACGAACTGTTCAGACCTCTATCAGCAATCAGTTCGTTACCCTGCAGGGTAAACATTGCGTGTAAGCAACTATCAATCAACACATGAAAATCACATTCCCCACAAAAGGTGGGTAATCAAATTCTAATCCCCAAGAATGAATATTCATACAAATGAACTAACTGCATAGCCAAACTTTGACCTTCTATCACATTGCAAACTGACAAAAGATGGATACAGGTTTGCCGCCAAAAATAGAAATAGATGGAAGCAAGAAACAGAAGCTCTTCGGGGTACATAAAATCCTTGCAGAAATGGACAAATATTCTCGTGGTTTAGCAAAATAAGTACTTACTTTACTGAGCACGGCCGTAAAACCCGAGGTCTGCTTATGGAGAAGAGGACCGGCCAGAGCTGTTTGATCCATCACCTCATTTTCAGGGACCTGCATTATCATTTCTCAGTTCTATACAATAGTCTGGATGCTAAGAATTTATAGAAAAGAGGCAATAAATGATAAAGAAGGCCAGAAAGGTACTTCTGTTCAGGCAATTTCACTGCAGATGTAAATATTCAGTTGTAGGTTGGCAAAAATCAAATGGACAAACATTACAATCACTAGAGAGGATGTTCTGCATAAACTTACCTCTTTAGTCATAGAGGCTTCAGTAAGAGCAATCTTTGCTTCAACGGCTTGTAATCTTGACTGCAGTTCATCCACACTTATCACCAACCGCTGATTTTCCTCCACGGTAGTTTTTGAAGATTCATCCAATACCTTCACCTGCCAGGCTTTGTTATTAAATAGTAATATCAGAATATATAACTAGAACTGTGCACATGCTACAGATGAAAATTGAACTATTGAAGGTCCAAAACTGACAGATTCAACCAACGGATAATACATATTTTTGTAAAAAGTTCAAAAAGTATAAACGATTACTCAGTAGAATAGAAGTACATAGGATGTAGCTCCTTTTGAAAACAATAGCTAATGTTTGTCTTTGCATGCCTGTTATACTATATTAGTATTTCACTAATGATTCATTTTTCTCAACTAGCTACAACGAAGAAAAACAAACAGTTGGAAACAGACGTGGTAATTCTTACCTGCTCCTGTAATGCTTTGTTGATTTCCTCCAGCCCAGTTAATCTTTCTTTAAGAGAAGTCTGAAGAAAATAAGTAACATGTCAACCCAAAATAGAAAATAAGAGAAAATATAGAAAGCCCTTGAAGGCATTAAAAACTCAGGAAAAAATGCAGTCAAGAGAAAGTAGTGGCAAGTAATCTATCTGAACATTACCTCTTGATGAGTTAGGACACCATTGACATCCTCTATGCACTTGACTTTGCTATCCAAAACTTCCTACATGAAAATTGGGAAAACTATTATAACATAAACAGGTAACATAGAAAAGGGAGAAATACATTGTGTTACTGTTTCAGCAACTTTATATAAATCAAGCCCGGTTAGTGGTTTACTCCTTGCATGAAGTTTGAGCTTGTTGGGCCAACCCAGCTGCACATCTAGTGATTTTGATTTATCACTTGCATAAGTAGAACTGAACTACCGATTGAGTGAACAAGCTAAATAGCATGTATTTGCAACCCCTGGCATTAATTTAACAAGCTACAAGGACGCCCCAGTAATTTTGGGATGATCATCAAGGAAGGTACTTTGTTGTCTTTGTCAAAGACAACTTTTAGTTTTTACCATTTTCAAAAGCTCAAACGAAAGTTCACTGCTAAACCTTGGTCTCCTATCCAATAAGATTAGTACATAGACCTTCTCATCAACCAAACAAATTAGAAGGAACAGTAAATACCTCCTTTTTAACCAGCATATCGTACCCATTCTGTAGATTATTAAGTTTTTCCTCCAAAAGGACCTAACAATAAATGAAGATATGAGGTAAGCAAATTCAATTCATTTCACCAAGCTACGAGTAAAGACGTAGTAGACTCTAGAGAGTAAGATAATTTCCCAGCTGCACTCATCAAATCAAATGGTGGTTACATCCAGCACATAAAACATACCTCATTCTGTGCATGATAGTCCACTTTGTTATGCAACTTTTCAAGTTCGCACTCCATCGTGTTCTGCAGGAAAAGACATAGGACGATATTTCGTATGAAATGTTTCTAGTAGTGCAAAATAGCAATTTTCATTTTCATGTTTAGAAGTCAACATCTGGTTCAGATCAATTAGACAAGAGACAGGATTTGCACCTGTTGATCCATAACCCCTTTCCTCAATTACTCTACTAAAAAAATACATGATACTCCTCAATTACTCTACTAAAAAAATACATGATACTCCCCGCAAAAACAAACATGGTATTGTTATGTACGTCAATGTTAGAAAAAGGGTAAGTATACATACCACCTTTTGAAGACATAAACTCTTCTCATCTTCCAATTGCTTTATTGTATCGTGTAATTTACCCTGCAGTGGCAATGGGCATATTACAAGAATGACCAGCCCAAAGAATCAAATGAGAAGATGCAGAGCTGAAAGTGCAAATCAAGGAGTCCAAGTAATGTTCGCTGATCAAAGAGACAGTATCTAGCAACAAGATTGCAGAAATAACAACAGACATTCTTCTTTACAAGAATATACATAATATGCACAATCAGGGGATGTACACAGTAAAGATACATCAAAAGGTAAGTGCATAGATAGAGGCCGTTGATAGTGCAGTTACCCAAGAAGAACTTACAAGATTTGCTTCATAAAGTCGGTCCTTGTCAAGTTCCACGGTTGAATCTGACGTCCCAATGCTCCTCTGATCTGCATAGACTGTATTACTGGCCTTGTTATTCTCCTGTGTCATGGTAGGTTCGTGATTCTCCTCACAGGGAATCACTTCACCAACAGACGATATGGCTTCATCAGCGTTTGCAACATTCTGATTTGCATGTGAAGTCTGCTCGTGATTCTGGTTCTGGGGAACTCCCTCTCCGACACTGGACATCGCATCATCTGCATCAGCACCACTATAATTTTCTTTCGGGGCTGAATCATCATTGTGGCTCTGAGGAACAGCTTCTTCGGCATTGGTCGTCGCATCACCAGTATTCTTCCCTTGGTTTCCCTTCTTCTTCCTGCCCCTCTTCTTTTTTCCATCCATCTCTTGTTAGCCCTTAAAATACTATCTGTGTATTTCCATGCCAACAAAATAAAATTAATTTTCAGCTAAGTTAATGAACAAACTGTTGCATACAGCAGATTGAGTATGCTAAGTTTGACTGCAATCTATTGCATGAAGAAACAAACATATTATGCGCATCACATGTTTATCGTCCTACAATATGTCATACTCAGTTCTTCGCTTCAGTAACTAAATCATATCTCTAACGTGATTTGTGAACGCCAAAATAAGGGAACAACACACTTTGTTCGACTAACGGCAACACAAGGCTGGAGATGTGCCAGTAAAATAAACTCATTTTGTAATTTCAGCTGGTACGCGCCTATATGAAAGCAACGGATTCGAATATATAACGAAAGTTTCTACTCATAAAAGCCGGACACCAGGAGCTGGTTCTGCTCAAAGCAACTAACTTGAACACCGAAAGGAAACACAAGATGAATTTCGTACCCTGATGACTTGGGAATAAAGATTACAAGGGGGCATACGGGAGGATTGAGATTGGGAAATGCCGTTGGCCCGGTGGTACTAACCCTAGAAACGCCGCCGATTCTGCTTCGGCGCCGATTGAGGAGGCTGGGGATCTGGAGGAGGGGGCGTCAATGGGATGTGCTAATTGACAAGGTGGGGAGGCGGATTCTGGGGGAGGGTTTGTTTATTGCAAGAGAGATCTTCGTGGGTCGACGAGGAGGAGCGGGGAAGGAGGATGCCTGCCTGGGAAGAAATCGTAATGGTCGGTGGCTTGTTGCTTCCCTGGCTCGCTCCGTCGCTCGCCTGCACTGAGTTTTTTTGAGAAAGTATCCAATGAAATGGAAACATGAAGACCAACGTTTGATGGGAAATATGCGGTCCAGATGAACATGTTATGTCCTGTTTTACAAAAAAAAAAACTCTGACATTTTCTCTTTTCTCTCGTCCCGACCTAAACAACACTACAACCCCCCCTCCCACCCCCCAACTCCATGAGCTAGGGTTAGATCATACCAGCGGCGCATCTCTAGTCTGTGAGATAGTGCGCGATGAGATCTCGTCTAGATCTTTAGTGGGCACCTTCGAAGTGCTTGCTCGCCGTCACTTCCATACTCTTAGGTGTGCCTGTCACCTACGTCGGCTCGGTCCTTCAGCACACTCCTCCCACCCATTCTTTACACCAGATTCAAAGCTGACCTACGATTTACCCATCTTAATTACCCACGGACTAGCATACAAGTTTCCTTGAATCTTCTATGACCATTGTTTTTTTACTCTACACATTGCTTTTATAGGGTAGCTTCTTTTAAGTTTACGTTTATAGAGAAGTCGGTTTATGAATTTCGGTGGAGAGAAACTCAGGTGGAAAGAAGCTCCTAGAAACCGTTCGTTTTATTTTTTTTAGGCTTCTAGAATTTTGCCTTATCTGGTGTGTTGAGTTGTGTAACGTCTTTAATACCCTAAACTTGATATGTGCCCTGAATAGACAATACCATATGTATGAAAATTTAATTGAAGAATCAAATATCAGTTGTCCATATATGTATATATTTATACTTGTATAGCATTCCATTTAACTAATTATTTAAATGGAATTGAACTATTTGCACACACGAGTACGCAAATTAGTACAAATTTGAAGTCAACATCGGTATCATAATCGACAACAAACACACACAATTCTCATTGCCGACAAGAAGATTTGTGGTGTTTAGGTATCCTCACTATTTGAACAATGGGAAACGATGTTGATCGGTCGACCTAGAGGAGAAAAACGTAGGCCACATCCCGAGCGAGTGAGCGACCCCATCAGACTTCCTTTTGGTCCAACCTATAGCCATTGCCACCAAATGCCAGCCCAGCCCATAACAATTCTATCAGCCCCGGCAGCCCAGTATGTAGCAATTTCACCACTCTACGCATCCCATCGTGTGGTCAGTTTTTGTACAACTAAGTTCCTTTTCGTGATTCTTTTTAAATGTTGCACATGTCTTTAAATTTTTTAACAATGTTGCACTAGTTTTGTTGATAGATCACACGCGAGATGTTGCAAGGTTTTTTGTGCGTTTACTACAAGTTTGTGTTTCCCACCTTTTTTTTATGTTGCATGCATGTTTCCAAAATTGTAACAGCCACACGTGCCTTTTATTGCGAAACCACACACCGGATTTTGCAAGGTATTTTTGGGTGTTTGGTATTGTGTGTTTATCGTATTTTTATAATATTTCACATGTTTTTTAAATGTAGCTAGCTCATTCTTTTGTGATAGTTTTTTATTTTAGTTGGAATGGTTGTTGATTTTTGTTGCAAATGAATATGTAGAAAGGGAAGCAACATGGGGCATTTGCTTCATTGGATCCAAGATCTACTACCTCATTTTAGATCAATTTGTGCTTTAGTGGTTTTACCTTTCCCTTTGCTAGACATAGTACCAATTCCAGATGCAGTACATCTAGCACACATGTCTTCAAGGTATGTCCAACTAGACCACACTTTATCCCGATATTATAGAATTTCCTTATCCTTATGTAGTTTATCAGTATATTGTTAGTCTTTTGGTTAACGATGACATGGCAATGGTCTATAAGTTCTATGAGCTTAAACTTACTTAAATGAGATCCTCCCAGGCTTCTTCTGAAGGTTTTAATCATTTTTTCCTCATCATCCTAGTCAACCCCAATGAGTTTTAGAAGCCTGCTTTGTCTACCTTTGAGTCATTGAACTGCTCTTGAATTTCATGTCATGCTTTCTTTGTGTAACATGTTCTGTCATTCCCTCCATTTAAGGTTTGCTCTTTTTGTACATTGAGCAATATTTCTTCATCTAAATATTTTCATTCTTAATGTTTTTACCTGGTCATTGATACGTTCATTTTGCATCACTATTTTATATCATAATTTACTGTTATTCATGGATATATTCATATTAGAATGCAATACTTATGTTATTTTATCTTATTTTGCATGTTTGATAATCGTTGGTGATTTGACTGTGGGAGCCCGGAATCAGCTGGAAAAAGCACCGTCAAGATACTGAACTTCTGCAACTCCAGAAATTTCGCAAAAATTCAGAGATTATTATTTCGCCAGAAGACGAGGGAAGCCAGAAGGGCGACCAGAGGGGGGCCACAGGGTGGCCAGACGCCACCCAGGTGCGGCCCCACCCTTGGTCACGCATGGGCCCCACCTGGAGGCCCTGTGCCGCCTCCGGCTTCCCCCTTTGGCATATATCATCCCTTTGACCTAAAAATCATCGGGGACGCTTCAAAGAAATATTCCGCCGCCGCCTCAGGGGTGGAAACCACAAAGAGAAAAGCTCTCCAGCAGGGAGAAATCTGCCGGGGAAATTCCTTCCTCGATTAGGGGAAATCAGTCGCCATTGTCATCGTCATCGCCACGGGCTTCATCGGGATCATCATCAACATCATCCTCATCGACAGCACCATCATCTCCACAGCTCCACTCTGTTTCGCTGTTGCATCTTGCGTTATACTTGTTGTAGTTCATTGGGATCACTTTTCCGGTGTTGATTGCCTTGTGTAGTTGATGCTATTGAGTTTTATCGGTGAAATACTTTTATGACCAGATTGTTAATCATCTATTTATCACCTCTGATCATGATCCAAATGACGTCTTGTGAGTAGTTCGTTTAGTTCTTGAGGACATGGGGAAGTCTTGTTGCAAGTAGTGGAATTATGCTGAATAATATTTAATGGTTTGATATTTAAGTTGTGGTGCTATTCTTCTAGTGGTGTTGTGTGAACGTCGACTACATGACACTTCACCTTTATGGGCCTAGGGGAATGCATTGTGTATTTAGTTTGCTTGTGAGGTGGTTGCAGGATTGACAGAAACCTAAACCCCCGCCGGTAAACTAGTGCATTAGGGAGCGTAGGATCTCAGAGTTTAAGGTTGTGGTTAGTTAATTCTTAAATACTTCCTTGCATTTGCGGATGCTTGTAGGGGAGTGTAATCACAAGTGTGTTCTAGTCCAAGTAAAGGCGGTTTCATTAGCATAGGTTCACCCACACAACACTTAGCAAAACATTAAACATTAATCAACGGTATGAAGCGAAAGTGACTTGACATAATTCCCATGTGTCCTCAGGAGCATTTTAGCCATCATAAGTAGAATCACCGGCTTCTCCTTTGTGCTAAAAAGGGTTGGGCCACTTGCTGCAATTATTATTGCTCTCTTTTATTTACTTGCACTTTATTTATTTGTTACTATAAAAAACCCATAAAAAATTGTCTGTTAGTGTTTGTAGTGAAACCTTGCATGAATCTACAAGCCAACACCTTCTGCTCCTCGTTGGGTTCGACACTCTTATTTATCGAAAGTACTACGATAGATCCCCTACACTTGTGGGTCATTGTCGCAACAGTGGAACACGGGGTTCCCCTGATGCGGTCAAAAGTGGGTCCACCACCGGTGGGCCCACCAAGAAGGCGAACAAGGCAAGGGTTCCACACTGGCAGATGGGCCCCCCCATCTGCCCCACGACAACCAGGCAAGGAAGGCATCGACAACCACGACCAAAGGCCGGGTGGCCTTTGGGGTCACCCTCAACCCGGCAGATGACGCGGAGGTCCCGGGGACCCGGACGCCTGGCAGGAGGCCAGGCTCACCCCCGGGATCCAGCCTCCGTACAAATGAAGAGGATAAGCTTGCCAGCTCCTGCTGGAAGCTCCTAGAAGACTTGGGCGCCAAGAAGATGGAGGCGCCGCGCGGGGACATGGTCGGTAAAGGTGTCAGCCTTTGTCCGCCCGCCCTGCAAAAGGTGGGCGACCACACCTAACCCCCCTTAGAAGAATAGTTGGACAAGAAGAGGCCACGTCGCCCTATAAGAAGAACCCGGAGGGGTTTTTCCGCCTAAAACCCCTCCGCCCCCAAAAGTGCCCTTGTGGGATCCCCTTAGCCTATAAAAGGAGCATCGAGGCACCTGAGGGAAGGGACGGAATTCCAAAGAGTCGGAGGCTAGGCTAGGCAGCGCACCATACGAAGAGTAGCATAAGCGAGAGGTGATCTCCTCCGGGAAAGGATCTGCTCGTCTTCAACCTCTAGCCAACACCTCCCGGGTTCTCACCCGCAACCACCTCTGTAAGCCACACCATGATGAACCACTCAATCCAGACATGCAGGAGTAGGGCTTTTAGCCTTCGGGCGGCCTGAACCTAGGTAACCTCCCTGTGTCTCTGTGTTGCTTGCTAGTACGTAGATCGGAGGTCTCGATGAGGTTCTCCCGGAAGTTGGCGTCTCCCAGCCTCCTTCGCGCCCCGTGCCGAACCTAAAAAGGGGTATCCTTTACTCCCGGTGTCCGTGATCCAAGACACGACATCTGACGCGCCAGGTAGGGGGCGCAAGCGCTGGATTCATCTTCATCGACTTCGTGATCTTCGCCGAGATCTACCTCAAGTTCTTCGCCAACCATGCCGCCAAAGAAGAAGCCCGACGTCGCGGCGTCCAAGCCGACTTCTCCCACATGCACTCAGGCTTCTGGTTAGCGCCGCGCTGCTGCGGCAAACCAGAACGCTCCTTCTCCACCGCTTCTGGAGAAGGTGGTGCCGGATGGAGCGGGCGGCAACATTCGGAGCGGCGAGGACACGGCTGCCCAAGGGAACTTCACCAGGCCTCACCCCTCATGCTCGGGAGGGGAGAAGAGCGTCGACGGCAACACCGGCAGGGATCCCACTGTCAGGGAGAAGAGCGGCGGCGTCGGCGCCGGCAAGGGTCAGCAAGGCGCCAGAAGCAAGTCCTGCACGCTCCACGACGCCCTCGTCACTGCCAAGGCCCTGATGCAGTTTCCTCCGAGCACCGACAACCCCAAGGTCTACCAGGAGTGGCGGATCCACGTGGAGGGGCTCCTCCACTTCGCCGACGGTGGTCCCAGGTGTGAGCCCGCTCACGCTCCCACCGTTGACAGCCCCGGAGCCGAGGGGGCTGAGACGCGTGAACCCCGGAATCATCCCCGGGGCGAGCGCCCAGGCAAGATGGTACCTCCACGAGCAAACCCTTCTGCGGTCGGTCGGGCGAACCGCGACTGTGACCCGGTCATCTCCGTCGGATCGTCTTCCACACACAACCGAGATCTGCGCAATGACCTCAACAACCGCCTGCACGAGAACATGCGCACCCACATCGAGCACCGCCGAGAATGTCATCGTCGGGAGGATCGGGACGATGACATCGTCATGGGCTGCCTTCCCTCTCTCCCGAGTTCTGCCAGACCACTTGGCCCAAGAAGTTCAAGATCGATGTCCTCCGCTACGATGGCACCACCAACCCCCAGGACTTCCTGCAGCTCTACTCGCTGCGGTGGTCGCCGGGGCCAACGAGATCATGATGGCCAACTGGTTCCTGTTGGCCCTGAAGGGAGACGCACAGTCATGGCTTCTCAACCTCCCCAAGTGCTCCATCCGGTCCTGGCGGGCACTGAAGAAGGCGTTTCTGGGGGCTTTCTAGGGCGGGTACCAGCGCCCGGGAGTTCCCAGTGACCTCCACGACTTCAAGCAGCTTCCGGGTGAGACTCTCCGCAAGTTCATCCAACGTTTCACCCAGAATATGAACACCATCCCCTGCATCAAAGAGGAGTTGCTGATACAGTCCTTCCACGCCAACGTTCGGCACACCCGGATGCGCGAGAAGTTGAGCACACATCGCATCGAGACCACCCGTGAGCTCTGGGAGCTTGCGGACTGCTGCGCCCGCGCAGAGGAAGGGGTCAGGGTTCCCGGGGAGGACGAACCCGAGGACAAAGTCACCCCCGCCAAGAACAAGAAACGGGACCCTAGACCCGACAAGCGCGTCTTCATCACCGAGCCTCTCCCCAAGAAGGCCAAGCCGGCCTCAACCTCCGAGGGCGAGGAAGATCCATGGTGCCACGTCCACCCTGATGGCAACCACCTGCTCAAGGACTGTCACCAAGTGAATGGCCTCGCTGCGCACGCACGACGTCAGGATGACGGGGTCGGCCCAGGAACCTGCTACAGCTGCGGACTCACCAGGCACTACAATCGAGATTGCCCCACGGGTCGCCAAGGCGGTGGCGGCCGGGAGTGGGGACGTGGCAGAGGTCGCGGAGGCCGCGGCGGAGGGCACGGAGGCCAAGGCGGACGCGAACCAAACAACCCAGAGTTCGCCAACAATGGGGATGCTCCGGCTCCTCACGGCGGCGGCAATGGACAATTCCAAGAGATCAACAGAGTTGTCGGGTGCATCCATGGGGGAGCCTCCCTGCCTCCTTCCAACAGCGTGAACAAGAGACTTGTCCGGGAGCTGAACGCGGTCGCCTCGACACCGCCGAAGCCTGTGGAATGGTCCAATCAGGTCATCACCTTCGACCCAGAAGATCACCCCGACAACGTCGCCGGGGTAGGGACCCTGCCCCTGATCGTGTCGCCCATCATCCACAACTACAAGGTCACCAAGATGCTGGTTGACGGAGGCTCTAGCCTCAACCTGCTGACGGCGAAGGTGTTGGCCACCCTGCAAATCCCCCTTTCCCGCTTGCAAGACATTGGCATGTTCCAAGGTGTAAACGGGAACGTCACACGGCCTCTGGGGAAGATCACTCTTCCGGTCACTTTCGGTGACCCCGAGAACTTCCGCACCAAGGAGATCGTCTTCGACATCGCCGACACGCCGCTCCCATACAATGGCATCCTCGGCCGACCTGCGCTGGCCAAATTCATGGCCGTCTCCCACTTCGCCTACAACATGATGAAAATCCCAGCGGCATGGGGCATGATCAAGGTCAAGGCCGACATCGACGACGCCATCTACTGCGTCTAGAAGCTGAACCAGACAGTGGCAACGACGGCGGACACCCGTCAAGATGTACAGGAGGTTGGTGCCGATGCATTCTCCGGGGACGGAGGGTACCCCGGGGGCTCGGCATCCGCTTCCTCCAAGAAGGCGCCATTCCATGGCGACCCGCAGATGACCAAGATGGTGGCACTAACGAGCGACGGTTCCCACACCATCGCCATTGGTGCCCACCTCGCTGACAAATAGGAAAGCGCGCTCGTCGCCTTCCTTCGGGAGAACTCTGACGTCTTCGCATGGGAGGCGTCAGGTTTACCCGGCGTACCAAGGGAGGTGATCGAGCACAAACTGGCGGTGAACACGGATGCCCGCCCCATGAAGCAAGTTCTGTGGAAGCAGAGCAAGGAGAAGTTGGAGTTCATCGTCCCCGAAACCGACAAGCTACTAGAAGCCGGTGTCATCAAAGTGGTTCCTCACCCCACTTGGGTGGTCAACCCTGTGGTGGTTCCAAAACTGATGACATCTAAGTTGCGGCTCTGTATCGACTTCACAGACCTGAACAAGGCCTGCCCGAAGGACCCGTTCCTTCTGCCGCGCATCGACCAGATCGTGGATTCCACGGCCGGCTGCGAGTCGTTGTGCTTCCTGGATGCCTTCTCCGGGTATCACCAGATCATGATGGAGGTCGAGGACCAGGAGAAGACGGCCTTCAACACCCCTAAGGGCTGCTACTGCTACACCCGGATGCCTTTCGGCCTCTGGAACACCGGCGCTACCTTCCAGCGCGCGATGCAGGCGTGCCTCGGGCCTCAGATGAGCCGCAACGTTGAAGCGTACATCGACGACATCGTGGTCATGACCCGGTACAAGGACTCCCTCGTCCAAGACCTGCACGAGACCTTCAACAACCTTCGCCGGGTCAACTTCAAGCTCAACCCAGACAAGTGTGTGTTCGGGGTCCCATCAGGCAAGCTGCTAGGTTTCCTAATCTCCCACCGGGGGATTGAGACGAACCCCGACAAGATCAAGGCCATCGAACGAATGGAGGCACCTCGGCGGGTCAAGGACATGCAGCGCCTCAACGGGTGCATCACCGCACTCGGGCGCTTCATCTCAAGGCTTGGAGAGCGGGTCCTACCGTTCTTCAAGTTACTCAATAAATCTGGCCCCGTGGAGTGGACACCCGAGGCCGAGGAAGCTCTCCAGTCCCTCAAGCGCTACCTCGCCTCACCGCCAGTCCTCGTGGCCTAGTAGAGAAGGAGCCTTTGCTGTTGTACATCGCAGCAACCAACCAGGTGGTTAGCGCCGTGCTGGTAGCAGAGCGCGATGCACCTCCGAAGAAGTCGAGCAAGGGCAAGCGTCCCGGGGATCCGTTCCCGGGGCAATCAAGCAAGAAGAGGCGGCCGGTGACCAGGGGTTCGAAGATCCCAGCACCCTGACCCCTCCTGTCATCATCGAACCCGACATCGCGGGAGACGAAGTGATCCACTGCGAAACAGCCCTGCCGGGGGCTACTTCAACAACACCCCGGGGCGCCGGGGACGTGGAGGACGCCGAGCCCTCCAAGGACTCAGCGACTCGCAAGGTGCAGCATCCGGTCTACTTCATCAGCTCGGTGTTGCGCGACGCCCGGGAGCGATATCCCATGATGCAGAAGCTTTTGCTAGCGATCCTCATTGCTTCCCGCAAGATGAGGCCGTACTTCGAAGGGCATCCGATCACGGTGGTGTCCAAGTACAATCTAAGGAGCCCCTTGGAGAACCCGCTGGCCACTGGACGCATCTTAGCATGGGCCATGGAACTTCAAGGCTTCGGTCTCAAATTCGAGCACACGGACAACATCAAGAGCCAAGCACTGGCTGACTTCACAGCCGAGTGGACCGAGACGGCATTCGACGACCCGGAAGAGGAAACAAGCCTCCCCGGGAAGGAGGATCCCAACGCCTGGACCATGCACTTCGATGGCTCCTACACCAAGGGGGCAGGGAGGTGCTGGAGTTGTCCTAACCTTGCCAACCGGCGACCGCCTAAAGTACGTCGTCCAGATGCACTACCCAGGAAACATCTCAAACAACACGACGGAGTACGAAGGCCTACTCGCAGGACTTCGTGCTGCCATTGGTCTCGACATCGGCAAGCTCGTCGTCAAGGGTGACTCTCATCTAGTCATCAAGCAAGTCAACAAGGAGTACGCTTGCCCTCAGATGGCGCCATACGTCGAGGAAGTGTGGAAACTCCAGCGGCGCTTCAGCAGCTTCAGAGCTGTTTATGTCCCGCGGGAGGAGAACACGTCCGCGGATGAGCTGTCGCAACTGGCATCCAAGCAGGAGCCAGTACCTCCCGGGATCTACATCGAGGTGCTCCGGCAGCCTTCGATCTCTCCCGAGAGGCTCAAGTCAAGGTCTGCATCGACACCGGGGGCTGGCAACCCTTCTACACCGACAACACGGGTAGCCAGCCTGGAAGCTCAAGACCCGGCAGTGCTCGCGGCGGGAGAAGCTTTGCTTCCTCCTGCCCAAACGGTACTGCTAGTAGAACGAACCCACCCACCTTAGGCCCAAGGCATCGTCAAGTACATGGTGGAGCACGTCCTCCCGGAAGATGATCACGAGGCCGAGCGGGTGGCTCGCCAGGCTAAGCTCTACGTCTTAATTGACGGTGAGCTCTACCGGCGATGTGACAACGGAGTCAAGCTGCGATGCATACCGCAAGAACAAGGCCAAGAACTGCTGAAGGACATACACGAAGGCACGTGCTCGAGTCATGTGGCATCAAGATCGCTGGCGGGGAAGGTCTTCCGCCAAGGGTTCTACTGGCCAACAATACTTCACGACGCGGAGCAGCTAGTCAGGACCTACGAAGCCTGCCAGTACTACGCGAAGAACACGCACCATCCGGCTCAAGCGCTGCAGCCAATTCCAATCTCCTGGCCGTTCGCGGTCTGGGGGCTGGACATCGTCGGCAAGGTGCCAAAGTCTGTCGGAGGACATGAGTACCTGTTCGTGGCCATCGACAAGTTCACAAAATGGGTAGAAGTAATGCCAGTACCACGCCAGGTGGCTCAGGCCGCCATCAAGTTCATCGAAGGGATCGTCTGCCGCTTCGGAGTTCCAAACAGAATCATCACTGACAACGGCACTCAGTTCACCAGTCGAGCCTTCCTCAACTTCTGCGAAGAAATGGGAATCAAGTTGTGTTTCACCTCGGTATCCTATCCAAGGAGCAACGAACAAGTAGAGCGAGCCAATGCAGAAGTACTCAATGGGTTGAAGACCAAAGCCTTTAACAAGCTGGAGAGCAAAGGGGAAAATGGATTGATCACCTGCCAAGCATATTGTGGTCCCTCAGAACAACACCAAGCAGAGCCACTGGAGAAACACCCTTCTTCGCCCCGGGTGCTGAAGCTGTCCTGCCAGTGGAGCTAAAGCATGGATCCCCCCGGGTGCTCGCCTATGATGAAAACACGCAAGAAGAGCGAAGGATCGATGACATAAACCTACTGGAAGAGAGTAGGTGCCGAGCTTCCTTACGTTCAGCTCGGTACCAGCAAGGACTCCGTCGATACCACAGTCCTCATGTTCGCTCGCGGGAACTGCAACCCGGAGACCTGGTACTCCGCAAGAAGCAAAAAATGGAAGGCATGAACAAGATGTCGTCCAAGTGGGAAGGACCCTACCGGGTCACTCACACCCTGAAACCCGGAGCGGTATACCTGGAAGAGGAGAAAGGCAGGCCAGAGGGTAACGCCTGGAACATCGAGAATCTTCGCAAATTCTACCCCTAATTACGAGCATGAATCGCCCAACGTCGAATCCGTTAACGCACGCCCTGGGGGCTAGTGTTCTGTAATAGGGTGTAAGAATCGTCGCCAAGCGAATAAAAGATAAGTGATTTCAATTCCGTGAGCCTCAATTCTTACATGCAAGCGTGTTATCCTTAGCAACCCGTAAGCAGGAGGCTGATATGTGCCGGTGGCTGACGGGTTGAAGCGCCGCGAGTGGCCTCGCGGATAGGCAATGCTGCCCGATCATGCCGTACTACCGCGGAAAGGAGGAATCGGGCAGTGCTGTGGTGAGACGAACTTCATCATAGAAATGCACTATCAATTGTGCTTGCGGTTTGCTTCGGATAACACACTAACATGGTAGAAGAGAGAGTCCATTCTTTTCCTACTAAAAGTTTGTTGTGTGCAGCTCCTTCCCGGGACAGGATCAGGCGGCAGAACATAGTTAAGGAGTTGGGCACCCGGGAAGGACAGGGTGGATCGAGGATGTGGCAGAAAATCAGCTAAGTCCTTGCATCTGCATCCTGCACTCAGGCATAACATCTTGCTCAGAGTCAATATACTATCGACCTGCGCATGCTTGACAGTTGATGAGAGCCTTTGCGGGGGTATGCGTCCACCCCAGCAAACGGTCTGTTTCCCTCTGGCCTAGTACCCGAGGACAGTGGAGAAGGACTCCCGGAAGGTATAGTCCTCCTTAGGGGTACGTCTGCCGCGTTAGCATCTTAGCAACACATTTGGGATGTGCGCAGGTAGAGTGCTTGGCACCTAAGAGGCCTCCTCTGAAAACTCGACGGCACGTTAGTGCAAAGGAAGATTTGGGAAATGACCCCGGGAGTTGAGTCTAGGGTTGCATTCATCCGAATTTACATTCTGAATTACAATTCTGAATTTACATTCGGTTCTGCAACTGCTTAAGCCTATGCTGCTAAGGCCAGCTCGGAGCTAGATCTCCTAGCTGCGCGTCCTTATTTTCTTCATGCCTGACGGGAGAACTCTCGATTCCTGGGGACGCCTGGGGAAAGGGAGGGAACCCGGAAGGACTTTCAGGCGCCTCACGGCATCCCTGCGTGCCCAGGTGCCAAGCAGCGAAACAGAGAGAGCATCTCGACCGCCACCTCGCTCATGGCATCATCGTCCGCCTGCGACAAGGAACGAATCAAGATCTGGACCGATCCCCAGGGGTGCAAAAGGTCAAAGGAGCCGCGGCGCTTACCTGCTCGATGGCTTCGAGCTCGGACCAGAGCGCGGGCGCCCTCGGGATCCCCACGGTCTTCTCCCTCAAGGCCGCCAGAAGCTGAGCCCTCCGAAGGGTGCGCACCCGGGGCTGCTCCTGAGCCGCGGGACCAGAGATGGCCGCCAAGCGCAAAATGCCCTTGGCAAGGGAGGAGCGCGACGCCACCTCTTCCTCCTCTCCAGCGGCGCGGGCCCTAGCTTCCATGGGTGCCTCCACCGTTCCCAGACACACGGACGCCGCTGTCGACATCCCGGAAAAGGACATCCCTGCCTCCCCAGACATTGCTCTGCGATCTATGGAGGGGCGGAAAGAGCGAGAAGCAAGAAGGTGAAAGGAGTCGGAAGGTGCTGAGGAGCTTGGGGGCTGGAGAGCCTTTTATAGGCCTTTCACTCCCCACTTGCCCCTCGACGGTACGACTGGTGCAGTAATCAGGGCGCGTTTTGCAAAAAACCCGTTCTTATTCACACCAATTCAACCCGAAGGCCAAGCGACATCAAGGATACAAGTTCTTCGTCATCTCAAGAGCTACAAAAGGACCTACTTTGTACAAAAAAGATTGGCTCCTACGCGAGCAGGGAGCACCGCCGCATAACGGAAGGCGCTACTTCCAGAAGTACATTGACGAGGCCGCCAAGAAGGAGGTCACGGACATCTTTGGGGTCGCTGCCTCGGTGCCGCCCCACGCATCCTCAGGAAGGCGAGCTCCCTTCAACCTTGACGCGGACGGAGTTTTCTTCATCTTCATCCTCGTCCTCATCGCCGAAGCCGCTGCTGCTGTCGCTCTCCGCGCAGCAATCCACGTGTCCTCCCTCGGCGCGAAAGATCTTCACGGAGAGCGTCGCGTCTCCATCATACTCAAACGCCAAGTACTACCCCCAGGTCAGGTGATGGGAGCATGCTAATGCCTTCCATCCCTGGCCCAGGAGCATGAATTTGTCGACGGTGTACTCCACTTCGACCCAGGAGGGGCTGTTGGGGCAGCCGTCCACCTACAACCAGAAGCCGGTGGGCCGGCCATCGTCCGAGTCCACCGCCGCCATGAAGGAGTCTGGCAGATGGAGCCGACTGCGTAGCCTACTGCTCAGATCTACAACGAACCCGAACAGAGGGAAGCCGGAGTGGGTCGTACTCCGGGAAGAAGGGACTGGAAAGCCTCCGGCCCCACAACCTCCGCGACCACGGCTTCCATGACCACAACCGCGGCCGCCGCCGTGACCACGCCTCGCTCGACCTCGGGGAGCAGCCCTCCCACGACCGCTGGTGGCCACCTCTGCCACCGCTGAGGAAGAACGAGTGTGTCCAGCCCCTCTCCTGGCTCTCTCCATCAACACGCTCGGCTTTACTGGGGTGTGGAGCTGGAAGAAGAAGGAAGACGACTGAAGATTCGGGAAGGGCACCCCCGCCTTTAAGAAGGCCCGGCTGCGCCTTCAACGGCGGTCGCCTCGCCTTCTCCGTTTTCAAGAATCTAGGAGGCATGCGCAGTTACTCCCCCAAGCGGATAACTCCAAGCACCTGCTCCCTGACAGACAGGACGGGACAGTCAAGACAAGACGCCGGGGACCCACTTTGACTTTTTTGGTCATAGCCCCGGCAGCAGAAGGACGTGCCCACCGGGACTATGCCCGGGGGCTACTGTCGCAACAGTGGAACATGGGGTTCCCCTGATGCGGTCAAAGTGGGTCCACCACTGGTGGGCCCACCAAGAAGGCGAACAAGGCAAGGCCAAGCGACATCAAGGATACAAGAGTCGGAGGCTAGGCTAGGTAGCGCACCATACGAAGAGTAGCATAAGCGAGAGGTGATCTCCTCCGGGAAAGGATCTGCTCGTCTTCAACCTCTAGCCAACACCTCCCGGGTTCTCACCCGCAACCACCTCTGTAAGCCACACCATGATGAACCACTCAATCCAGACATGCAGGAGTAGGGCTTTTAGCCTCCGGGCGGCCTGAACCTGGATAAACTCCCTGTGTCTCTGTGTTGCTTGCTAGTACGTAGATCGAAGGTCTCGACGAGGTTCTCCCGGAAGTTGGCGTCTCCCAGCCTCCTTCGCGCCCCGTGCCAAACCTAAAAAGAGGGTATCCTTTACTCCCGGTGTCCGTGATCCAAGACACGACAGTCATCAGTCATCCATATTTTTCTACATGAAAACAAAAACAACAATTTTATTACTAGTGTCAGTATCATACTGCAAACTGAAAACTTTCAAGTTACATTACAATGGTATACATGAAGGATCATCTATTCATCTATGACCGTCATATATTAGCACTAGACTCATGTATGTTTTTCTTTCGTCTAACAAGTAACATCGTCTAGTTATTGGTTTGATCTCTTATTTGTGCATTGTAATCTTGATGCTTCAATCATGATGTTTTGGTACGGTTCAACCAAGTTATAGATGACATTGTTACGAAATGCAATCCCATACTTGCTCTCGAGGGCACCCATCGAAAGGATTTATCGACCAAGTTTATCCACACAAAATGACAAAATACCATAATTTTCTCTCTATACTCTAAGAAAAATCTTTCTCCTCGCTCTGATGTAACGGGTTTATCGATGAGCTCAACTATTGCGTTGACTGAAATACACGAGCGAGGTGCTGCCACGATTATGGGTGTGTGTTACAATATTGTTTCAATACTGCAGATGTTTAGGATGGGTGCTACACATATTGTTTTCTAATGACATACAAACACACGTTGACTTTTATCTTAAGAGTTTGGCTATGAGAGATGTGGATTTCCTATGATTAGTGGGTGTCGGATTTGTGGGTTCCGATGGACCTATGTTCTTCCACAGGGTTGAGAGCTAGTCTACCGATGAGATCTCTACGAGGGTCGGAGCGAGCAAAGCGAGGGACACACACACACGCGCGAGGTTTACCCAGGTTCGGGCCACCGTGGAGGTGTAACACCCTACTCCTGCTTGTCTGGTTGTATTGCTTGTGGAGGTGGTCGGGATGTGCCCCCCCACAACAAAGGTAGTGGACTGCCTTTTATAGTGACCCGGGCCTCTTCCGCTAGGCGGGAAGGGCAACCACAATTGGTCAAGAGAAGACAAACGAGGGTACATGGCTTGCTGACGTTGTCTTCCATAGCGGGTCCCTGAGAGGGCACTTTAAACACCAAAGAGGAAAGGTCCTCTCGTCCTTGGTCTCGTCTTCGCAGCGTCTATGTCTTTAATCACCGAAATGGGCAGACCGCCCTGGCGTAGCTCTGCAGCGTACTTTTCGCGTCACCCTGCCTCCCGCGGGGCAGATGTGGAGGGGTCTTCATCGGGGCCTCGCGAGGCGCACTTGGCGAGGCCCCTTGGTCTTGATCCCGCGAGGGAGCGGCGTCCCTCGCGAGGCGCGTGCCAGTAGTGCGCGCCTTATCTCATGATGACGTGGTGCGGCCGGTGCCGCTGACAGCCGGGACAGGGGACCCTGGTTCCCACAGTCCCGACAGTAGCCCCCGGGCCCGTGTCTCAAATGCGTCTGTCGTAGGAGTCGAGGAGGCGGAGTCCGGCGACGAAGACGAGATGGCGGAGGTGAAGAGGCAGGGGGCCTAAAGGCTGTCAGGCCCCATCGCGCCACGCATCCAACTCTTCTGCCGTCAGGCCTGGTGGGCGTCGTGCTGCCTCAGGAGGACGATGAGGCGGACCTGGCGGCCGGGAACGACGGAGTTGGGGACGAGGCGTCCCAGGCAGGGGCCGCCCGCGAGGTGATCGCCCTCGACGGCGATGACGATGGGAGGACGCCCTCCACAGAGCCGCTTGTCGCGCTGGGCCCTCCCGAGGATTCTGACGCCGAAGGGGAGACGGTGCCCCTGGAGGCGCGGTGGTGGAGGCGCACAGTGTACTCCGACGAGGAACGTGGAGTGGCAGACGGTGGCGCTGACGGCGAGGAGACGTCCTCGCGAAGGAGCCATCGGAGGAGGCGATGGCGGGTGGCTCCTGGCAGGGCACCTCCGCTCAGGGCAGTACGACCCCGCGAGTTGGGGTGGGGAGGAGACTCTGGTTGTTCGTCAACTCGTAAGTCCCGCGCAGAGAACCTGCAACTTCTTCCGCTTCTTCATGCCGAGATTTGTCTTGATGCCATAGTTGCTTGTAGGGCTCCGCCGACGAAAGCGCCGCGGAATGCCGCGGATGCCACAACATCGTCTGCTGCCAGGGCGCCGGTGCCAGAGGCAAGGGCGTCCGTGAGTAAGGACACATCGACGGAGCCGGCGGCAGAGGCGTCGATGCCTGCTGATACGTCTCAAACGTATCTATAATTTTTTAGTGATCCATGCAAGTTTTGTGATATTGTCACATGTTTTTACTGTCATTTATATCATTTTTATGCGTTTTGTCGGACTAACCTATTGACAAGATGCCAGTGCTAGTTCCCTGTTTTTGCGGTTTTTGTATTTCAGAAAATTTACTTCTGGAAATATTCTCGGAATTGGACGAAACTTTACGGAGATTTTTTATGCGAAATAAGACACCCGAAGACCAAAGGGGAGCCTGAGGGGCCACCCACAGGGCGCAGACGGCCTCCTGCCACGGCCCCCCTAGGACCCGCGGGTGGGGCCCACCCCTGCTCCTGGGGCACCCCCTCGGCCCCCTCCGACACCTATAAAATCCCTTTTAACCTAAAAACGTCGGGGCGGCCATTATTTTCCAGAAACTCGACCCCGACGCGCCGTCACCGAAAACCCTAGTTCGGGGGGTCAGATTGATCATGTTCCGGCACCCTGCCGGTGGGGGGATCGACCGCCGGAGCCATCTCCATCAACACCGCTGCTTCCCGCGATGAGGAGGGAGTAGTCCCTCACCGGGGCTAAGGCTTATACAAGTAGCTATGTGGTTATCTCTCTCTCCCATGATGTGATCTTCGTTGTGATCATGAGCTTTGTTAGTATAGTTGAATACATGATGTTTCCCTATGTGTAATGGATATGATTTTGCTCAAGTGATGTTATTTAGTACAATTTCCGGAGTCACCGTTGTGACCACGGTATCTCGGTGAAAGTGTGGGTGCCGTGTGTGACTCTATGGATAATAGATTGGAAGGATCTTCATCATGAGTTTGTTCTTTATTATTTTTGGATTGAATAGGTCATGAGGTTTCTTGATGCTTGTGTTATTGAAGAAAGAGACTATTTTCAAGAAATATGTTGTGCTGTTTGTTAGTACTATCTTTGGATGCGGATAGTGACAGCATGAAGTGTCCATAGATGTGGAATACGAACTTTACGGTGTGCTTTTCGTAGCCCTACGCAATTCTCATCCTATTTGATCCACGAAATAATGATCTCCGAGTAACGTCTACCATGCATGTGTTTTTGTGGAACTATTATGTGTTTAATTATGTTAATGATATTGAGAGTAGTCACTAGTGAAAGTATGAAGCCTAGGCCTTGTTTCCAAGCATTGATACACCGTTTTTAGTCACTTTTGTCACTTGTTTGCTTGCTGCCATTTTTATTACAGAATTACAAAATCACCTTTTACCATCCATATCACTTGCATTTTACCATCTCTTCGCCGAACTAGTGCACCTATACAACTGACAATTGTATTAGGTGTGTTGGGGACACAAGAGACTTCTTGTATCTTAATTGCAGGGTTGCTTGAGAGGAATATCTTTGACCTCTACCTCCCGTGGATTCGATAAACCTTGGGTTACTCACTTAAGGGAAATTTGCCGCTGTCCTACAAACCTTTGTGCTTGGAGGTCCAACAAGTCTACAAGAATAGAAGTGTGTAGTAGACATCACCTGCTGCGGGAGGGGCCCTGAAAGTGCATGGTTGCCCCCATGCATGGTTTTGGTAATTAATGACAATCTATATGGACTAATGTTTGTATTAAGCTATATTTGCAGGTGTGTCCATTGCGTTGCTTGATCTCCATTTGTTGGAGTCAAGGTTAAGGGAAGAAAAGATTTGTGTTGATCAATGCTAAGTGCGGGTTGATCGACACTCAAGTCCAAGTGAAGATATGCCGAAGAGTGCTTTCCCCATCTTGGTGTATGGGGGAGCGTCATGTGATTCTTCACCAAGCGAAGCGCAATCAAGAAAGGTGGTTCGTCTTGAGGAGATGAAGATCATTGTCATCGACCTCAAGTGGATTTATGCGCAAGGCAAAGGTATGATCTTGATAGGGTTTCTATTTTACCGATCTCATGTTGTTAGTAGAGAGACCGGGTTATAGGGTAGATAGCCGTACTATCAAGAGGGGCTCTCGACCGAGTATCGTGATCGTATCGTTCGTGGAGAGCTCAAACCTTTGCATCCTTGCATCGTTGCAATCATCTTTATTGGTTCTTATTTGGATCTTATCGTGGTGTGGTCTTGGTTCTTGTCGTGCTTGTCATGACAAGGCCAAATTCATCGAAAACGGTTTTCATATGCGTCTTCTATTGCGATTTCGGTATTGGAGTTTTGCCGGTTCATCCATGCGGAAGGTTTCACTCTTCCATTTATTTGCAAAATCTCCATTGCTTGGTTTCAATATTTTGTAGGGTATCTCTTGTCGTCCTCTTTCCAACAAAATTGGATTCGCCTCGTTCGGAGTTTCCACGCAAAAGTTATTCAGTTTCTGGTTTCTGCGGTTTTCTCTACCGGTACTACCGGTACCTCTTGCGGAACTACCGCTGGAATGTTCCGGACCAACTTCCGAAGGCCACTTCCTCTTATGAAAATTCGGTTCTGTTACCGAGCGAAAGTGGCACCGGAACTTGTTCCGGTACTACCGCTATTACCGGAAGTACCAGACCTTTTTACGGAAGTACCGGTGTCTAGTGCCGGGCCCACTTCCGGGGCTTCTTCCGCCTAAGTTTTTCGGTACTGGCATCTCGTCGTTTTAATCGGAAGTTTGCCTAGAAGTGGTTCCAGTAGTACTGGATCAATCGGTACTACCGGTCCATTTCGCGGTACTACCGGTCTTGCGGGTGTTCTCCTCTAGCTGTTGGTGTCAGTTTTGTGTGTGGGCCGGAAGTACCGCCCTTTGGGCCGGTACTACCGACCCTGCGGGTTTTGATCGGCTGAGAGCCATTGGGGGCAGTTTTCCGTGGGGCGGTAGTACCGCCCCTTGGGCCGGTACTACCGGCCCTGCGGGAGTCTGAGCCCAACGGCCAGATTCTCAGGGCATCTTTTTAAGTGCCTCTTCTTCCCCTTTGCCAAAAAACACTTCTTCCAATCTTTTGAATCTCATCTAGCTCTCTCTCCTCCATTGTTGCACATCCTTGTGAGCTTGATTCCTCTCAATCTCTCCGATGATTCTTGCCCAAATTTAGGGACTCAAGAGAGGAGATCTAGATCTACCATTCCACCAAACAAAATCTCCTCTAAGTGAGGGGAACCTTGTGGATCTAGTTCTTGGAGTTCTTTTGTAGTTCTTCTCTTTGTTCTTCCTCTCTTATTCCCCAAAGCATTTGTTGCTTGGTTGGAATTTGAGAGTGAAGGATTTGACCACTTTGTGTGTTCTTGCCTCTTGCATTAGTTGCATCGGGTTGCTCTCTCCACGGTGATACGTGAAGTTGAAGGTTGAGAAGCTTGCTACTCTTGGGTGCATTGTGTTCCCAAGAGCTTGTTGCCTCTTGGGTGCATTGTGTACCCTAGATGGTTGGAGGTGTCGCGAAGACTTTGAGTTGTGAAGGTTCGACACGATTTGGGAGCCCCCAATTGAGTTGTGGGTGTGTGCCCCAAGAGAAGTTGTAAAAGGTCTCCGGAATCCGCCTCAAAGGATTCCGATAGTGGAAGGTGAACCAATCCCTTGGGTGCGGTTCATCGGAGAATAGGGTGAGGCCTTTGTGACATCTTGAGTAGGCCTCTTGTGGCGAGCTCACACCCCTCCAACGAGACATACTCCCTTAACAAGGAGGAACTCGGGAATACATCCTCGTCTCCGCGTGCCTCGGTTATTTCTATACCCGAGCTTTTACTTATGCAATTTACATTGTGATAGCCTTCGTGCTTGAAGTTCATATCTTGCTATCACCTTGTTGTTTGAATTGCTTAGCATAAGTTGTTGGTGCACATAGGTGAACCTAGAATATTAGGTTGTTGGCTTGTTAATTTAAACACATAGTTTTATTCCGCAATTATCAAGCCCTAATTAGAAAACGTGTTAATCGCCTATTCACCCCCCCCCCCCTCTAGGCGACATCTCGGCATAGTTTGTTCTTTCAGACCCTCGCGGCGGGCGAGGCCGCAGGAGGCACGCCCATGGAGGGGACGAGCCCAGAGCCGGCTGCTGAGCCCCAGGTCACCACCCCTCCTGAGGGGCACTTCAGGAGGATATGCCGGTGATGGCGCCGAGAGGTGGCGTCGCAGGGGAGAGCGTCATTCTCTCCTGGTGTGGAGCGAGCCCCCAGCGACGGAGGAGCTTCTCGACCAGCCCGTCGTAACGGGCTGGGACATTGTAGTCTCCGGGAGGTAAGCCGCCGGCATGGGAGCCTGCTGGCACGCGGCCACCATGCCATCGACAGGCTTGGTGGGAGTCTTGCGGCGACGCTCGCCGAACTCAAGGCTGAGCGCCGGCGCCTTGCGGTGGAGCGCGCTGCGCACGAGGCTGAGTGTCGGCGCCTTGCGGCGTCGTGGCATGAGTTCCACGAGGCGCACCCGTCTGCGAGAAGGAACGGCTGCACGCGGTGGAGGAGGCCACCTCAGCTGCCGCGGTGGCGAGGGAGCCAGAGGCGGAGCCGCGCCTCCAAGCCACTATGGATGCCGAGAGGTAGCTCACGCTGCGCGAGCGCGAGCTTGTGCGTACAGATGCGGAGCAACAGACGGTGAGCGCTCGCCTGGAGCAACTCGAGGAAGCTCTGATTGCTCGCTGGGAAGCTCTCAACGAGCGGGAGAGCAGGCTCAATGCTGACGCGGATGCTCGCCTTGTCAGGAAGCAGGACGCCTTGGAGGAGGAGGTGGATGACCTCGTGGGCGCCCTCTGCAACAGCTTCACGCGCGCCGATGGAGCTGATGAGGGCGCAGGGCTCTCCGGAGGAGACGGTGGGGGCGCCTCAGGAGGAGGCACTGATGGCTAGGCTCGCGATGCCCCGGCGGAGTAGACTCCTAGGGCCGTCCTCTTGTATCCGCTTTCAGCGGCTGGAAATTTCCCGAGGCCGTGCGGCGGGCGGTTCGTTGCTCCCTCGGGAGGCTTATCCGCGTGAGGCCTCGCGAGGCGTCCGCCTGAAGCGTCGCTCTTGACCTCTCTTGGTGATCCTGCATTGCGACATCGCATAGGGAAACTGGTTTCGCACACCGGTTGCGCATGCACAACTCGTTAGTTTGAGCCTGGGTGCCACGCGAGGAGAGACAAGTGCCAAGTTTCACGGGGAGTTGACGTGCACGGGAGCTGGCCCGTGAGACAAAGCTCATTGTCGTACTTGGGCTTATGCTTGTGGGTCTGGCCCGGCATAGACACCGTGTCCTAGCCCCCGCTCGCGTGGTGCATAGGCTGAACTGGCGGCAAGGCCTCGGGGTAGCGCTCTTGCGAGGCTTAGTACAAAAAATGCCACTGTGGCCGGCACAGGGCTCTCATGGCGGCAAGGCCTTTGAGTTTCACATTGGCGACAAGGCCTATGGGTTTCACAATGGCGACAAGGCCTCTGGGATTCACAATGGCGACAGGGCCTCTGGGATTCACAATGGCGACAAGGCCTCTGGGTTCCACAATGGCGACAAGGCCTCTGGGTTCACAATGGCGACAAGGCCTCTGGGATTCACAATGGCGACAAGGCCTCTGGGATTCACAATGGCGACAAGGCCTCTGGGTTCCACAATGGCGATAAGGCCTCTGGGTTTCACAATGGCGCCAAGGCCTCTGGGATTCACAATGGCGACAAGGCCTCTAGGATTCACAATGGCGACAAGGCCTCTAGGTTCCACAATGGCGACAAGGCCTCTGGGTTTCACAATGGCGACAAGGCCTCTGGGATTCACAATAGCGACAAGGCCTCTGGGATTCACAATGGCGACAAGGCCTCTGGGATTGAACATGGCGACAAGGCCTCTGGGATTCACAATGGAGACAAGGCCTCTGAGATTCACAATGGCGACAAGGCCTCTGGGTTGATGCCATCATGGTCGGCGCGGGGTGGAGCTCATGCGGTCAAGAGACGACGAAGAGGAGGACCCGACGTGGGGTTGAGTTCTTCGTGAGGTCACGGGTAGAACTTGCGGAGGTGTTGGATGTTCTGGGTTTGTGGGTGAGCGACGGAGGCATAGCAGATCTGGGTGCCGAGGTTGTCGGAGTAGGCCTTGAAGATGATGCTGGTAAACTGTGTGCCGTTGTCGGTGATGATGCAGTTTGGCATGCCGAATCGGCACACCAAACCCTTGATGAACTTGACTGCGGCCCTCGCCGGGATTCCTCGTACCGGTTCCACCTCCGGCCACTTGGTGAACTTGTCGACGGCGACGAAGAGGAAACGATAGCCCCCGAGCGCTCGTGGGAAGGGTCCCAAGATGTCCCACGCTTCACGAACTTGTTCTCTTGCTTATTTTGACGCTTCGATTTGTTGCTGACGATGATGGCGGCCTCGAGCCGCGTGAGCAGTAGCGGGAGTAGCCCCCGAGCCACCGAGCCAACGAGCACTTGGTGCGCGTCAGGCGCCCCTGCAGGCCTCTCCTCCTGAGAGCCTGCTTGAGGAGCGTCCTTAGCGCAGAGCCCCCGGGCCGACGCGAGACGGTCCCTGCCGAGATCTGAGCCGCCGCAAGTGCCATGATGGGCTTGGGTGTGCGGTGGCTAAACCGACGCGGCTTTTCGGCGGAGGAGCGGAGATGGCGTGGCGGTGAGGCGACCCTTGCTGCCGCGAGGAGTTCACGGACGTCGAGGGGGAGGCGGCGGAGGTAGCGTAGGCTGAACCACCGGAGAGGCTGGAGATGCGGGCTCAGCGGTGGTGGCGCCGCGACCGTGCTCCGCCTGTGGAGGTGATGCGAGGTGCGCCCGTGCGCGGGCGCGCGCTCGCCGACCGTGACGAGGAGATCTGTCGAGGAAGATCAAGCCTCAACCCCTATCTGGCGCGCCAAATGTCGGATTTGTGGGTTCCGATGGACCTATGTTCTTCCACGAGGTTGAGAGCTAGTCTACCGATGAGTCGGAGCGAGCAAACCGAGGGACACACACACGCGTGAGGTTTACCTAGGTTTGGGCCACCGTGGAGGTGTAACACCCTACTCCTGCTTGTCTGGTTGTATTGCTTGTGGAGGTGGTCGGGATGTCCCCCACAACGAAGGCAGTGGACTGCCTTTTATAGTGACCCGGGCCTCTTCCGCTAGGCGGGAAGGGCAACCACAATTGGTCAAGAGAAGACAAACGAGGGTACATGGCTTGCTGACGTTGTCTTCCAGAGCGGGTCCCCGAGCGGGCACTTTAAACACCAAAGAGGAAAGGTCCTCTCGTCCTTGGTCTCGTCTTCGCAGCGTCCATGTCTTTAATCACCGAAATGGGCAGACCGCCCTGGCGTAGCTCTACAGCGTACTTTTGGCGTCACCCTGCCTCCCGCGGGGCAGATGCGGAGGGGTCTTCATCGGGGGCCTCGCGAGGCGCACTTGGCGAGGCCCCTTGGTCTTGATCCCGCGAGGGAGCGGCGTCCCTCGCGAGGCGCGTGCCAGTAGTGCGCGCCTTATCTCGTGATGACGTGGTGCGGCTGGTGCCGCTGACAGCCGGGACAGGGGACCCTGGTTCCCACAGTCCCGACAGTGGGGAGTTGATACATATAATTTATTTTATGTATTAGTGTTTTACAATACTATCTTTTTATAAAGTCCGACCCAACATGAATTTTTTTTACATGAAACTAAAATAGTATAATTGTTTTGTTATTGCGAAATAAGACTAGGCTATAGTGATTGGATGGACACGATTTGACTTTTTTTTGTTGTTGAGGGAACGAGATTTGACGTTTTAATGAGACACGGTGAAAGAACAAGATGTCGCCTAGAGGGGGGTGAATAGGCGAGTTAAAACTTTTGCGTTTATGGTTTGATAAATACGGAATAAAACTAGCACTACTAGGAAACTAGCTATAGGTGGAAGGTGTTTTTGTGGCGCACCTAATCTGCCGTGCGCCACTGATAATATTCTGTGGCGCATCCACAAAGATGCGCCACAAAAAATTTCTGATTTTTGTGGCGCATTTCTTCCCCGTGCGCCACTAAATTGGCACTTTCTGTGGCGCATTGGAGCCCATGCGCCACAGAAAACGTGTGGGCCCCACCACCAACGGCTGGATGGCATCCTACCACACCTTTTCTGTGGCGCATGGAATTTGATGCGCCACAAAAATGCCACTTTCTGTGGCGCATCTAGACGTATGCGCCACAGAAATATGGGTGGGCCCCGGCTCAAAAAATTGAGAGAGCCATTTCTGTGGCGCAACTCTGCGGATGCGCCACAGAAATGCCAGTTTCTGTGGCACATCCACAGAGATGCGCCACAGAAATGGCTGTGCAGAAATTAATACAAAATTGCAGAAATTTTTTGTGTAAATTTAAATATAGAACACAAACACATTTTAAAGGAATTAAAGACTTTTTTGTGTATTAAAATATGTGTGGTCTAGCTACTATATATTATATACCATGTGTGTGTGTGAGAGACAAGAATATATTCGTCTATACTAACAATTGTGTATAACCAAAAAAGTTTTTTTCTTTCAATATAACCAAAAATGTTTTTTTAAAGAATAACAATTGTGTTTGTGTTTGTGTTCTATATTTCAATTTAAGCAAAAATATTTTGTTGTGTAAATTTAAATATAGAACACAAACACATTTTAAAGAAATTAAAGACTTTTTTGTATTAAAATATGTGTGGTTCTACTAAAATATGTGTGGTCTAGCTACTATATATTATATACCATGTGTGTGTGTGAGAGACAAGAATATATATATACCATGAATATAATATGTGTGGTCTACTAACACATATGTGTGTGTTCTTTCTTTAAATTTAACAAAAAAAATTTAAAAGAAAAAATATCTTTAAAAAGAATAACAAATGTGTGTGTGTTCTTTCTTTAAATTTAACCCAAAAAAATTAATGTATATCATGAATAAAATAATGGTCCACAAACAAATGTGTGTATATTCTTTTCTTTAAGATGTGTGTATGTTCCTTCTTTCAATATAACTAAAAATATTTTTTGTTAAAAGAATAACAAATGTGTTTGTGTTCTTTATTTAAATTTAACCAAAAATATTTTTTTTAAAGAAAAAAAATGTGAGACAGCCAGGATTCGAACCTGGCTGCCCCAAGTTTCAGCTTGGAAACCACTGGGCTATGTTGTTGTTGGTGTCATGAAACAGCAGCACTTCTTTTTAAAGTTTTAGGCCAACTAATTCTATGGCGCATCACTACAGAGGATGCGCCACAGAATCTCACATTTCTGTGGCGCACCCCGGCGAGGATGCGCCACAGAATTTTTCTGCGCCCACTTACATGTGGGCCCTCCCTGCGCCGGCCTCTCCTTTCCCAAATTTCCCAAACCGGCCGTCCCGCGCGCGCGTACCACCCCTCGCTGCCGCACCACCACCGCCCCCACGCGCCGCCACCGTCCCCTCTCTCTCTCTCTCTCCGCCACCGCCCGTGGAGGAGTCGCGCAGGAGCACGACGAGCACCAGGAGGAGGAGGCCCGCGTCCACCGCTCCCGCCGCGTCCACCGTGCCCGCTGCGTCCACGGCCGGCCGTCCTCGCGCCCGCGTCCGCCGTCCCCGTGCCCGGTAAGGCCCCTCCCCTCCTCCTCCTCCTCCTCCTCCTCCTCCTCCTAGTGCTCGTCCTCGCTCCCCTCACCGAGGTGCTGCCCCTCTCCCCTCCCCTCCCTCTCCTACCATGGTTGCACCTTAGGTGCTTGATGAAATGACCCAATCACTTTACAGAAACAAATCCAACACAAATAATGCAGATAACATATTAATTAAAGGTGAGACATGCAGAAATTAATCACTTTCACAATTGAATCGATGTAGCTGATGTTTAATGGACAAAGTTGAAGGGGAAGGGTAAGAGGAGGAGGGAGGGTACTAGTGTACAGCTCATTACTTCGCAAATTTTTATTTAAGTGTTGCATAGAAAGATAGAAGTGGTACCACTATGAGACCTGCTGTGGTGAAAGGAAGAAACCAACTCCATCATCTAGTTTCTTGGCACAATATTGTCAAGTTCCTCCTGTCCCAATCAGTCACCCCAAGGTGAAAAAATATGTCTTCTTCAGCACACAGGACACATTGTGATAGCCTATAATCTGAACTGAATTTTGTGCTGCCACCGAGATGTAAGCAGGACCTTCCTAACTAAAAGAAAATTTGTGCAGCAACTGTATAGCAAATAAAGGATATCATTCATCAGGGCTGCAATTGGTTTTTACACAAACGAATCATTGCATTTATACTCTTCATAAGAAAAGAATGGGGATCAACATTTATAAAATATTCAGAGGTCAACTTGGTATTTCTAAGTTCCATGCTAGTGAAACGAACCTGAAATCAAGAAAACAAACTAAAAAATAGTAGCAATCATAAGAATGAATAGACCTTGTAGAATGTTGCTATGGTTACCTCACACCAACATTTGCCTACAGCACCCAAGCAGCAACCTGTAGTGTCCTTTGCAGCCCATCCATGTGAATGCATCTAGATGTAGACACAGCACAGTTTTCCCATTTACAAGAAAATTCCAGTTCTTCCTTAAATATTGTTTACATATTGGATATCTTGTTACCTGGTTTTGCATTTTTAATTAACAAATGCATTATTTTGCCATATGCAGGAAATTTGGAAGAAGCTCCGCGTTCTTTCGGGTGAGATGTGGATGTGGCGACTTCATGCTTTCGAAATGCTCCAAAGTTGGTACTTTGGAGCATGTGTTCTGTGCTACCATGACCATCGTGTCCTGGAGATTGTCGTGGTTGTTTGTGCTCAGACCATCGTGTCGTGGAGATGCCGGCCGGAGATGTGGATATTTTTGTGAAATGCTTGCAGGTACCCCGAGAGGCCCTTGAGATTGCCGGAACGTCGATTAACTTCCATTCCGGCAAATTTGGGTACTCCATATGTCCCTTTTTTTAGCAAAGGTCATGCTGAAATTTTTCGTGAATTTTGGCATGACTTTGCTAAAAAAAGGACATATGGGGTATTGCGACTAATGCATGGGCTGGGGTATCTTAGTACTTAATTAAGTGATTTTTTCTTATATTTGTGTTGTACTAACTTTATGCCTCTTTTTAATTAAGTGCAAACATGTCGGAGTCCGCGGGCCCTTCTAAGAACATGAGCGTCGAAGAAATAGCTAGAGACGCCAACAAGTCGTTCTGGGAAGCGTCCCAGGAGTTGGAGGAGGCCGCCGCCGCCGGAGCTGCTAGTGGCGACCGTGTCGACGATGAGCAAGACGCCCCGGAGGGCGACGACGCCGAAACCACCGATGGAGCTGCTAGTGGCGGCCATGAGGATGACACCACCACCACTGATGGCGGCGACCACACGAATGGTGGTAACGACCCGACCGCTCCGAAGCAGAAGAAGGAAAGGAGGGATAGGACACCTCAAGTGCTCGCCAACGTCACAGACCATTTCACCGAGGTCACGCCAAGTGGCCTACCAGTGGCGCCTAAGGCCACTGCCAAAGGGTACAGCATGCAACTAGGGTGCATCCTCCGGGAAAGCATGTCCATCAACACGAAGGACATCAGAACCACGGCCAATAAGGCTTTGCGCGACGTCCTCCTCCAGAAGCTTCACCAACGGTACACGTTCCCGGAGCCGTTCAACAAAAAGGTGGACAGATTAGCCATCTCAAAGATGAGCACCACCTTGAGCAGCTGGAAATTCCGGGTGAAGCGGAAGATTGAGAAGGGTCTCAGCTGGGAGGAGATAAAAGCCAAAGAGCCGATGCTCGACCAAGAAGAGTTCGAGGAATTCAAGTTGTCCTTAAGAACCGAGGAGGCTAAAAATGGACCAAGTGGGGGAAGGACATGCGGGAGCAAAACATAGGTAACCACCGTTGTGGAAGCGGCGGTTACCGAGGAAAAAAAGCCCATTTGGGACAAGGAGGATGCCGAGTATGCACGTCTCAGAAAAGAGAACCCGTGGAAAAAATTGAAGGGGTTGCAGCATACAAAACAAAAAATTTCCTACGTGGCAAGCGGAATAAACCCCAAGGATCTAGATCTACTAGATGAAGATAGCGAAGGTGAGATCCAATCTCTTACCCTTGAAGATCAACAAACGCGTTTTGTCGGTGCAGGGGTTGGCTAGTCGATCCCCGCAACTAGACTCGTCTAGTCGCGAGGAGATGAATTATCATCGAGATCCAATCCGGTGAAGTGCAGCAACGGGCAGCACCTCCGCGGTGTCCACACGTACGGCTCGATGAAGACGTCAACTCCTTGATTCCGCAATCGAGAGGACGTGGCCTTGATGATCTCAGCAGCACGACGGTAGTGCCGGTGATGATGATGATCTCCGCGTGCAGGGCTTCGCCAAGCCAAGCAAGAGGAGAGGGAGAGGAGGAGGTGGCGCAGCCCCCTAAGGCTAGGGTGGTGCGGCAGCTCTTGGTGGAGGTAGTGGCTCGGCAGCCCTCCGGGGAGGAGGGGTGCGGCTAGGGTTTTAGGGTGGAGGAGGTGGTACGACAGGGTGCTTGGGGCGGCAGCTCAAGGGGTGCCGCACCCCTCCTCCCTTGCCCCCTTTTTATAGGTGGCCGGCTAGGGTTGGGGTAGGGGCCGGCCAGCCCCCTTTCTTGCCCCCCAAGTTGGAGTCCATCTAGGACTCCTCCTTGGGCCCCTTTCCTAAAGGGTGGAGGGCCCAACTCCTAGTCCAACTAGGAGTGGGTTCCCCCCTTCCTTAGCCGCATGCCCATGTGGGCCATTGGGTGGTGCGGCTGGCCCAAGTGGCCAGCTGCATCCCTTTGGTCCATGTGGGCCCCATACAATATGTGGTCCCACTTCTAGAACCTTCTAGAACATTCCGGAACCTTCCAGTACCCTATAAATAATTTCCGGAACTTTTTCGAAACCTCCGGAAACCACTTTCCATATATGAATCTTATTCTCCGGACTCCTCCGGAACCTCTCGTGACGTCCGGGATCCCATCCAAGACTCCAAATCACCATTCGTACAATTCATCATTTAATTCATCGCAAAACCAAAATTCATCGGAACATTAAGTGTGTGACCCTACGGGTTCGAGAATGCATAGACATGATCATATCAATAATTAATAGCGGGACCGGGATGCCCATATTAATTCCTATACACTCAACGAAAACCTTTTCTCGATTGAACCACGATGCCGGAGATTCAATTAATCTCATATACGATTCCCTTTGTCTCACGATATTTTACTTGCCCGAGATATAATCGTTGACATCCCCATGTCCAGTTTTATCTCGTTACCGGCAAGTTCTCTTTACTCGTCCATAATATAGGATCCTCGTGATTACCACCTAATCACCTGTCTGCAGACTTTTGATGCTATATTACCGAGAAGGCCTGGAGATATCTTCTCCGTCACATGGAGGGACAAATCCCACTCTTGATTCATATCACCCAACAACCCACCATCGGAGATACCTGAAATCCACCTTTATAATCACCCGGTTACGAAGTGACGTTTGATGTCCACAAAGTATTCCTCCGGCGAACGGGAGTGATATAATCTCATGGTCTAAGGAAACTATATTTGGCATATTAAAAAGTGTTGACAACAAAACTTTTGTGACACGATTAATTGCAACTTCTTTATTTGGGTCATGTCCATCACACCATTACTCTTAATGATATGACTCCGTTATCAAGTGACTATAACAAGTCCATAGTTAGGAAACTCTAACTATCTCTTGATCAACGAACTAGTCCTGTAGAGGCTCACTAGGGACTCCGGGTGTTTATATTCCACACATGTATTATGTTTCCATTTAATACAATTATAGCATGGATAATAAACTATTATCATAAACGTGAATATGCTTAATAAACCATTTTATTATTGCCTCTAGGGCATATTCCCAACAAAAATCACGGACGAGCAGACGAGATTCTTTGTCCGGTCCCGCTACTATCTGGACAAGACCACGGGGGAATTCGTTACCGACGATGAGGCGGTGAAGGATTTTGAGAAGTATCTGGTAAGGAATTTAATTACCGCGGATATCTCAAAGTCCATTGCGTTGATCTAGTTAGATAACGAAGCGAAATATCTAAATTAATGCCTAATGAAGCAGAAGTCTGGCAGCGTGAAGGAGGCCTTCTACGCCCTCCATCACCTTAAAGGGTTTGTCCGGGATGCTGAGAAATTGAAGTTGCCATCTAGCCTCCAAGAATGGACCAAATGTGCGGTCACCGATGCCGATATTAGAGAAGACTTCCATCGCATCCAGGTGCAGTTATCCCAAATCATCGTCGAAGATGTCACCAATCATCGGGGGTCCTTACACAACGTCAGAGGTATAGCAATAAGTGCTTTTTTATTTTCTTTATTATAGACTTGTCCAGATTTTTATTATTAATCAATATATTTATATCCCAATCCATCTCCAGGGTTGCCTAAGAGGGAGATCGAAGAAATCCTAGAGGCTCAGCAGGACACCAGGACGTGGACGACGAAAGAGGGCTGCAAACCATTACCGGCGCCGACGAAGAAGAAGGGTCCCTAATCGTCCTCCCCGCTCTTCCTCACCATCATCACGGATCCTACTGTAGGCGGTGTGACCTATTCATGTGTAATGTGAAACGATGTTAAAAATTCGGCACTTGTAATTATTGTGTGACACGATGAACTTTTGTATCATACTTGTGTAAAAATTGTGTATCTCGGGCTCTAAGTAATTTGATATACCTATATTTCCTATAATATATACTTGTATTTCCTGTTTCCTGTAATATACCTGTATTTCCTGTAATATACATGTATTTTCTGTAATATACCTATATTTGTACAGCAGGCAGCAGAAAATTGAAAATACATTTAAATTATTTTGTGGCGCATTTTTTTATTTTTCTGTGGCGCATGCAATTCTGTGGCGCATGGTGGGCAGATGCGCCACAGATATATTTCTGTGGCGCACCGTCACTGGTGCGCACAGAATCTTGGTATTTCTGTGGCGCACCGTGGGGGTGCGCCACAGAATTATATTTTAGTGGCGATATTTCTGTGGCGCATCCCACCATTTCCTGGATGCGCCACAGAATGCCTATTTTGGTGCGTCACAGATGAGGTGTTTCCTAGTATTGTAGCGTTTAATTTATCAAGAACAAAACCTAATATATTAGGTTCACCTATGTGTACCAACGACTTATACTAGCAAGTTAACAACAAGGATAACAAGATATAAATTACTTCAAGCTCGATGGATATCACAAAGTAAATGCATAAGTAAAGGATTTGGTTATAAAGATAACCGACACAAGTGGAGGTGGAGGTTTGTTTCCCGTAATTCCTTGCAAATGGAAGTACGTCTACATTGGAGTGGTGTGGATGCTCCTTGGCCCTCCTACAAGAACGCCCGTGCTCACCCTATTCTCCGTAAGATCCTCCCGTGGGGAATACCCAATGGGGGATTTGCTCATCCACTATGAGGTCTCCTTGAGGGCGTTGACCAAAACCCGTACAATGTGCCCGAAACTTTACAACTTGAAGATCTTCGCGGTACCCACCAACCGTCTAGTGTACACAATGTACCCAAGAGGCACAAGCTATTGGGAGCCCTATGCACCCAAGAGTAACAAGTTTCTCGAACTTCAATCTCACGTATCACCGTGGGGAACTCAAACAATGCACCTAATGCAATGTCAAGAATACACAAAGTGGTCAAAGTCCTTCACTCTCAAATCCAACCAAAGCAAGTAATGCTAGGGAGAGAGATGGGAGGAAGAACAGGGAAAACAACAAATGAATCCCAAGATATAGATCTAATAGGTTCCTCTCACAAAGAGGATAGATTGATTGGTGCAAATGTAAATCTAGATCTACTCTCTCTTTTCCCTCAAGAAGTAGCACGAATCATTGGAGAGATTGAGAAATAGCTCAAAGAAGGTCAACAATGGAGGAGAAACACGAGCTCAAGAGTTAGGGACCATTGGGGAAGAAGGCCCCGTTAAATAGGTCCCCAAAAATCCAACCGTTATCCCCAAAAATCGTTAGGAGCGGTACTACCTCTCCGGACAGCGGTACTACCTTTCTAGACCATCCTGGGAGCCAAAACGCACCCAGGGGCGGTACTACCTCTCCCGGTAGCGGTACTACCGCCCGGATGATTTTTCGTGGCGCCCGGTACTGTATCGGGCGGTACCGGGGTAGTACTACCGCTGGACAAAAAACTGCAGAACAACCGATACGAGAAAAATCATAATTTAATCATCTGGACTCCATTTTTTATGATCTTAGGCTTGTTTGAAGCTAACAACAAGCTCTAGATATCTGTATAGAGAAATATCAAAAATAAACAAAGGAGATTAAATCCAAAAGGGTAAAGCTTAGACCTCTCTTATAAAACAATAACCGACAAACCTCCAATTTAAAAAATGCAATAAGTTTTTCATAGAAAATCCGTTTTTGATAAACTTGAGCTTGTCTTGAAGATCATGACAAGCCCTAAAACTATACATGAGAAACCCAAATAATAACCAAGAAAGATGATGCTAAGGATACAAAGATTTGAACTCTCTACGAACGATACGATCAAGATACTCTGTCGAGAGCCCCTCTTGATAGTACGGTTATCTATCCTATAACCCGGTCTCTCAACTAACATCATGAGACCAGTAAAATAGAAAACCTATCAAGATCATACATTTTCTTTGCGCATAATACACTTGAGTTAAATGATGATGATCTTGACCATCTCAAGGTTGACCTTCTTTCTTCATTGCTCTCCACTTGGTGAAGACTCACAGGTTGCTCCCCCATACACCAATATGGGAGAAACACTTATTCGACATATCTTCACTTGGCCTTTATCTTCAAATGGGTGGAAAGCATCAAGCATGCTCATAAATAATACCATGAGAGCACTTGATCAACTTGCACTTAGCCTTGATCAACATATATTGTTCTTCTTTTAGCCTTGACTCCAACATACGGAGTTCAAGCATTGCTATGGACCAAAACCTACAAGTATAACTCAAAGCGCACGTTAGTCCATAAGTATTATCATTAATTACCAAAATCACACATGGGGCAAATATGCTCTTTCAATCTCCCCCATTTTGGTAATTGATGACAATCCATTTTAAGAGGGTTTATGTAATGAATTAAGCACCCTTGCAAGACAAACGAGCAAGGATGCAAGAGCATTAAAGGCAAATGCTTAAGAACCAAACAAAAGCATATAACCAAATTCCCTTAAACCCTCTAAACTTCTCCCCCATTAGCATCGATTGCCGAAATGGGAGGAAAAATTAGAAGGCCAATACAATATGAGTTCCTCCATAAGGTGTGCATTTCTCAAAATGTGAGTGAAATCAAATGCACATATCCAATGAAGAATAGTTGGAGGAGATCAAACTATATTGAGGATCCAAGATTGCAAATAAAAGATTTCCCTTTAAACATCTTCCCACAAAGGGACAAGCAATCGAGAGGATCCAACAAACCAAAGATTTTATGATTTGAGCAAGGAGTGTTCTAAGTGAAAATGGAGAAGCTCCGCAATGTTCATGCTCTATTGAGGAGTGCACAAAATGGAATCATCACTGAAAGAACGAGATGTCGCCTAGAGGGGGGGTGAATAGGCGATTTAAAACTTTTACGTTTAAGGCTTGATAAATGTGGAATAAAACTAGCGTTTAATTTATCAAGCACAAAATCTAATATACTAGGTTCACCTATGTGCATAACTTATGCTAGGCAAGTTAAACAACAAGGATAGCAAGATATATAGTAATTCAAGCTCGATGGCTATCACAAGGTAAATGCATAAGTAAAGGGGTTTGGTTATAGAGATAACCGACACAAGTGGAGACGGAGGTTTGTTTCCCGTAGTTCCTTCCCAATGGAAGTACGTCTACGTTGGAGGGGTGTGGAGTCTCCTTGGCCCTCCTACAAGCACGCCCGTGCTCACCCTATTCTCCGTGAGCTCCTCCCGTGGGGAATACCCGATGGGGGATTTGCTCATCCACTATGAGGTCGTCTTGAGGGTGTTGACCAAACCCGTACAATGAGGTCTTCTTGAGGGCGTTGACCAAACCCGTACAATGTGCCCGAAGCTTCACAACATGAAGATCTTTGCAACACCTACCAACCGTCTAGCGTACGCAATGCACCCAAGAGGCACAAGCTCTTGGGAGCCCTATGCACCCAAGAGTAACAAGCTTCTCGAACTTCAATCCCACGTATCACCGTGGGGAACTCAAACCTATGCACCAAATGCAAAAGGCAAGACCACACAAGGTGGTCAAGTTCTTCTCTCCGAAATCCAACCAAATCAACATTGCTAGGGAGGGATTTGAAAGGAAGAACAAAGGAGAAACACAAGCAACTCCAAGATCTAGATCTAAAGGCTTCCCCTCACTTAGAGGAGAGATGGCTTGGTGAAGTGGTAGATCTAGATCTCCTCTCTATTTTCCCTCTAAATGGAGGCAAGAATCATGGAGGGATGGAGAGGAAGCAAGCTCTCAAAAGGTCAACAATGGAGGAGAGAGAGAGTGCAAAGAGTTGGGCAACCATTGGGGAAGAAGGCCCCTTAAATAGGTTGCCCCGAAATCCAACCGTTGGGGGCAGATTCGCGCAGGGGCGGTACTACCGCCGGGGTTGGCGGTACTACCGCCCCACGCGTTTCAGCCGACCAACGGCTAGCAAACGAGCCCGCACTGGCGGTACTGCCGCCAGAGGCGGCGGTACTGCCGCTGGCGCGCAACAGAGGGGCTAAAAGGCGGCAGTGCTGGCGGCACTGCCGGCGGTGCTGCACAGCCCAGGGGAGGGCTCAAAGTCCCCAGCAGCGGTACTACCGCCAGAGGCGGCGGTACTGCCGCTGAGGGCTAACAGAGCACCTCCCTGGCGGTAGTGCTGGCGGTGCTGCACAGCCCAGGAGAGGGCTCGAAGTCCGTCAGGAGCGGTACTACCGCCAGAGGTGGCGATACTGCCGCTGAGGGCTAACAGAGCACTCCCTAGCGGTGGTGCTGGCGGCACTGCTGGCGGTACCACCGGCGGGTACTGCCGTCAGAGGCAGCGGTACTACCGCTGCACAGAGAAAACAGCAAAACCCTGAAACTGAATAACTTTTGATAGGAAACTCCGACCGAGGTAAATCCAATTTTGTTGGAATGAGGATGACAAGGGCTACCCAACAAGAAATATTGAAACCAAGCAAGGAGATTTTGCTAATAAATGGAAGAGTGAAACCTCCGCACGGATGGACCGACAAATCTCCAAAACCGAAAACGCAAAGAGATGCATACGAAATCCGTTTTAGGTGAACTTGGCCTTGTCATGACAAGCACGAAAAGCACCAAGACCACACCAACGATAAGAGCCAAATAAGAACCAATGAAGATGGGTGCCAATGATGCAAAGGTTTGAGCTCTCTACGGTGATATGATCAAGATACTCGCTCGAGAGCACCTCTTGATAGTACAGTTATCTATCCTATAACCAGGTCTCTCACTAACATCATGAGACCGTTAAAATAGAAAACCTATCAAGATAACCTTTACCTTGCGCATAATCCACTTGAGCTTGATGATGAAGATCTTGACCTTCTCAAGTTGGACCACCTTTCTTGATGTTCTCGCTCGGTGAAGACTCGCAACATGCTCCCCCATACACCAAGATGAGAGAGGCAATCTTCGACATACACTAGGAGGAAAAGGCTCATTGCTGGCGAACCAAATTAGGCTACGCTGGCGAAGTAGTGGTTCGCCAGCGCTACTATCGCCAGTGGTAACTTACCACTGGCGAACTCATGTTCGCCAGCGGTAAGTAACTTACCACTGGCGAACCATTGCCTCGTTCGCCAGCGAGGTCCACTTACCATGGCAACCGAGCGCGTGTTCGCCAGGTATTCCCAGTGATTACACTGGCGAACCAGGCTCCTGTTCGCCAGTAATATGTATTTCTATTTTAAAATAAAAGCAGAAATGTATTACAGCAATATACAGGTAAATACATATATATTTACAGAAACAGTATAATTG